>JXSR01S070924.1:20828-43526 GCA_000969725.1 Ophiothrix spiculata
AAAAAAGCTGAACCAAACTGCAAATAATGGTAATTCACAAGGATAACAATAATAGGAAAAAGTAGCCCCTCCAGCAATAATATTAAAATCACCAAAGACACAGTTTACGAAGAAATTGACCTTGATAAAACAAGATACAAAATGGTGGCATTATGAAGCTTTATTTTTAAAATGTTTTCATGGTAGATTCCAAAGGCAACCAAATTCACGTTGGGGTGTAGTAGCTTTAACTATTGCTTTTTACATAAAAACACACTTGGAAAAGTCAGGCTACAGAGAAACACACTATGCTGATATTCGTAAACCTGAGAGGATACAAGAAATCCTTTCAAATATTGGGATTCTGGGTAATTTATGTCTGTAACAAGTTTACTTTATCATTGACAAATGACTTACTGGACTGTTAGGTACACTTTCATATCAAATTTATTATATAGCTTACATAACTTTTGGGTTTAAAGATGGTTTTTCAAACATAAGGTGCACATATAATTTCAGGTGAAATGTCATTAGATATTTTACCGTTTCCGGTGTACCCTAATCGTGCTGTCGTTTTTAGGTAACCTACAGAAATCTAGAAAAGATATTGATATGATTGTTACACCATGTGTAGGTGACATTCTTAGCTATATTTGTGTCAATTTTCAAGTAGCTACCTTTAACAGAACAAAAATTATGATACAACAGGTAGAACTTTTTGAATGACCCTCGTAAAATGCAATCAATTACAATGATTACATGCATCTGTGTATTGCTTTTGACAGGGTTGGCAGGTGGTGAGTGGTATAGTCACAAAGGCGGTGGATCGAACTATCTGTGTCTGCCATTAGCACCTGAATTTGATGAAATCCAATCTGGGAATGACGGTGATAGAGGATTAGTTTACAGTGCTGAGTATGAGATCACTAACTTCCCACCATTGGCTTCCAAACATCAGCATGACGTTCCCTGTGCAGTGTGTAGGGCGGGAAACCGAGGCAGTATTGTCACCATACCTGCCAAGATGACTTGTCCGTCTGGTTGGACAAAGGAGTATTATGGCTATCTTATGACGTCATATTATGGTAACAATAAGCGTGATTTTGCTTGTGTTGATCGCAATCCCGAGAGTGTCCCAGGTCGAAATGGTAACGGAAATGGTGCTTTGTTTCGGCCTGTTGAATCCAGATGTGATGCTGAAAATTTGCCATGTGCTACGTACCCAAGTGGTCACGAACTTTCTTGTGTTGTCTGCACCAAGTAGACTAAAAACGGAGAGGGGGCTCGACTTTAATATGTAATACAAAATATCCAGATCATAATTACAATAATGGTGTGTAATTTCATCCTGTAAAATTGAGATGTGCTAGTAAAACCTTTGAACTTTATGTAACCCCTCTAGCAAAATAGGGCATATGAAACATGACTTTGTATCAGAACTGATTTATTTATCTGACTTTGATTTGGGTTGCTGGGTGTCTTTCACTTTTACTCTTTACAGAATATAAACAATATGCTTAAGATTATTTTGTATTTAGTTTGATATTTTTTGTATTGTACAAAATATTTCCTAAAAATTTTGAAATCTAAACATTTACGAATTTAAAAAAAAAAAAAAGGATTTGTAAAATTTGAAAAGAAACATAAATGAAGTTGATGAAATGAATGAATCTTCAGAATTTAATGTTACTGGTTTAGATATTGCACAATTAATACATACGTGCACTTATCTGACTCACGAACAATTTCATTTAGACACATATGATCATCATGATCAAAGTGGAAAATTCAACCTAGTCAATGTCAACATAAGAAGCTATATCCAAAATTTTGACCAACTTAGAGAATGCATGAAATCTCTAGATCATGATTTGTCCAGTATAGCCGGCATTTCCGAAACCCATTTAAACGACAAACCAAATGCTATGTTCAGGGTTAATGGTTATTACCTGGAATGCATGAATAAAATTAGTCGAATCATGTTTTATAGAATTTGAATGCAACCGTAAGAATGATGTTGTTGGAGTTGTTTATAAGTCTCACACACAAATTGATAACTCCGTTATCGACCCTATATATAAAAAAAACAAAATTCGGAAAAGAAAACATTCTATATTGGGCTATTCCAGAAAAAAAAAAATGTGTCCCCCCCCCCTCCCCCATAGAGGAGGTAAACTGTCCTCAGAGTCAAAAATTCTGGAATTCCATCAAGAATTTTATTAATTTTTCATGGAATTCCAGAGCCATAAGCCAGTTTCTTTGAAAAATGTTGGATTTTTGGTGACTCTGAAGATAATTTTCTGGAAAACAGGGAATTTTGTTTTAAAACATTCCGGAATTCCAAAGCCAGCTGTTGTAAAAAAAATCTGAATTTCCAACATCCTCTATGGGGGGGTGTTCACAAATCATCTGGAATAGCCCATTATGGGCGACTTCAATATTGATTTGCTATAATTTGACACTAAATGATCTGTTTATGATTATCTTGATTTTACTTATTCCTTTTTAATCGTGCCTACTATTTACAAACCCAAAAAATCTCTGCTACCCAATAGCAACAATTATTGACAACATTCTTACAAATAATAATTATATTAGCTTGATAGATTTTATGCTAGACAAATCCAGGAAAGTAAACTTACTGTTAGCTTTCGTCTTCACGGGAAGAAGACTTGATCACAACTGGCTTGATCCGTCGCTAGCTTCTCCTGCAAGTCTTGACAGTAGTCTCTTTCACAGTTTTAGATGCTGTCAGCAACGAATCAAAACCCGTGAAGACGAAAGCTAAAAAGTAAGTTTACTTTCCTTGATTTGTCTAGCACAAAATCTAACAAGCTATTTATGAACAATCCTGCAGATGAAGCTATTTGAAATAATGATATTATTCAATCCTCTATGGTTGTATTCGATATCATTGACCACTATCCAACTTAACTTTAAGTGGTTCTATTTCAATTCCACGTGAATTGATTAAAACGTAACAAAAATATGTTCGTCAGACAAAGGTTATCTTAACTCTCACCCATCTAAGAGGGGGTTGTTACCACCTACCCCATAGGCCCACCCAAGAGAAGACATCGTGCGTATCCCATTATGCATTGCTTCCTAATTGTTTGTGTGGGAAATCATGTGAGTAGTTAGTGATGAAATGTCCATAAATCAAAGGTAAATGTTGTAACCTTGCATTTTGGGTATGTTTCATCACTAACTACTCACATGACTTCCTGTACAAAATGTCCCATAGGAAGCAAGGCATGATGGGATACACACGCCCACCCCCTAGCGGACCAAAACGCAAAACAATGTGACCCATGCATCCGAGTAATTATTGTCTTTACATCCTTTGAGTTTTTTCTATAAACAAAATGTCGGGGTAACACCTTAGGTAGGGTAAACCGTTATAATCCGTGGGTAAGGGGTGGTAACCACCACCATCCCCTGCCCTCCTCATAGAAAGATCGCCATTTTTAAAAAGTTCTTCATGTCATGAGGCTTAAACTTACAGGACATGTTCGAATTACCATCTCGTTTATTTGTTAGCAAAAAGCGATGAAAACCCTATAATCGTCCATTGTAGCTGACGTAACACTCTCATGCCGTTGGTACTTATGGAGGATGCATTTTGAAACTCGCTTTGTGTATGATCAATCCCTGTTTATATCTTTGTTGTGGAAAGGGTTTCAAATTGGAGCTTAGTATTCAGTATGCATGTTCCTTCAGTCTGCATAACAGATTAGTCCAAAGATCTTGTTGGCTCTTGCTGTGATGCAGACGTCTACGTTTCTTTTACGTTTCCATGACAAACATCACCGTCCTAAGAAGTTTTAAGTTTGTAGCAATTTTGTTAGTGGTCGTTGTCAATAAGGAGTGGTGACGATAAACGTGAGATGTATATCGTCATCACTTATTAGACTCTCTAAGTAAATGCTTGAAAATTCCACCGTTTACTTGACCGAAACTTAAGTATTATAACGGTACACTTTTGCCGTATTTATAAAGTTCCCGCGAAAGTACACTCTAAAAAAAATTGTTAAAAAGGTAACATGGTTAACAGGTTGGGTTAAATTTTGCACAATGTTGGGTAAAATTTGACACAATGTTGGGTATAACGTGTACCATTACCCAACATTGTGTCAAATTTAACCCAACCTGTTAACCATGTTACCTTTTTAACAACTTTTTTAGAGTGTACTTTCCCGGGAACTTTATAAATACGGCAAAAGTGTACCATGTTCCATTTCACAACTTTATTGTTTAAAATTGATCAAAATGAAAATATGCGAGTGGTGACCATAGACATATGGCATGCTTATATATAGCAATAAGTGAAAGATAGAGGTGTTTATTTTTTCACACCTAAACATTGGAATAACGAAACAGATTTTTATATGTTATATCACTGACAAATTGGGTTGCACCCCCAGCTTCTTATCGGGTGTAAACACACGATTGAGTTGCATAGACGACTGTGTAATGGGTTAAACATTAAAATGAGCACTGATTTATTCAGTTGAAAAGATTTCTCGGATATTTAGTGATTATAAAAATACAATGTAAGTAAAGGATCTGAAAAAGTTATGCGAATTGTCAAGTTCCAAATACAAATGGTAGTAGAAAAGTATATGAGCAAATGCTATCAAATGCCAGTATTTCCTTTGTAGTAAAAGGCAATGGTCATGAATACCAAATCGAGATTTTACTTATTCTTTCAAATTGGCTATTACTTTGGAAGTAACTACTTAAACTTTGTACTTTTACTTGAAGCAAATACTCCCTTTTTATGCATACGGCCCATTAAGTGGACTCGAACCATGGCTTATGGCACGAGTAGCCATGCATTACGAAGCGAGGGAAAATCGCTGAGCCATCTGGAAAGCCTTGAGATCGTGAACTTAAATAAACATTATAATGTAATGTATTTCTTTTGTATACATAAAAAATGCAATTTGTGCCTCGATGGAATTCTAAATTTGCAAGTAAATTATACAAATGGTCCTATTAAACAGTACCAAAGCAATGTAAATTGTAAATATCAAAAACGTGCAATATAGACCTTATATATGGGGAGATCTCGGGGCCGTATTGCTCAGCCGATTTTGGCAAAATAGCGTGATTTTATCACATATCATTCAAACTCTACACCACATATTCATACAATATTATTTGAAGAAGTATCAATATTTATACAATACAATGCCATTGTTCGAACGTTTATGAAATTAAGAGGTTAAAGAATGAAAGAATGAGTTCTTTAGGCTGATAGCCAAGGATAACCCAAGAAAGCCTCAAATGAAGCTTATTTCCATTGGGGTCCTAGATATTTCTTTAATATTCAGTTTTAGTGCAAGTGGAAAACGGAGGACCCGGAGAAAAACATGCGGAAGCGAGCATAGACTGAAAACCAAATGCACATACAGCGCTGGGATCAGGAATCGAACCCGGGACTCTTTAGTGCAAAGCGAGGGAAATACCGCTGTGATAACCCGCTTCCCCAAGGTCAAGGTAAATAACGGCCATTCATGGTTACCATGAGTTAAAAAAACCTTTTAAACATAATTGGCCAGGTTAGATGGGTGTTACACCAGACTATTAATGATGGTTCAAAACCTCAACTGGAGAGATCATCCTTCCAGGGAGGTAATATACGGAGATTTGCCCAAACTATCAGAAATAGTGAGAGGTCGCCGCCTAAACTTTGCTGCTCACTGTGCTAGACGGCTTGAGGAACCAGTGTCTGCACTAAGTGTTCTGGACGCCCACCCAAGGGACACGTGCACAGGGAAGACCAAGGCTGACCTACCCAGTACTTCTTACACAGGATGCTGGCATTGATCAAAACGAACTTCTCAAACTCATGCTAAACAGACAGCAGTGGAGGAAATTCATCATGGCTTCCGACCGCGGTCGACATAGATAGATAGATATGATAGTAATAAAACGATAATCCAAAAATAGTAAAAAGTTGACCGGAAATGTGTTTTTTTTAGCCCAATTTACGAAAACATAGTCAGCTGTGTCTCCAACTAAAAATTGACTGACAATCGCGAAATACTGGACCTGACCTCTGTTTTGAATAGATGATATAAAATATCAACAGAAAAACCACTTTCCGAGGGAGACACGTCCTAAACTCACCATTGTAACAGAAATGTATTCAGCTATATTGAGTCACGTAAAGCCGTGGGTCCCCTGTACGAATAGACTCCTTCATGGGGTATGCATATTATGCAAGTACTTGTATCATTGATTGATTGATTGATTGATTGATTGATTGATTGATTGATTGATTGATTGATTGATTGATTGATTGATTGATTGATTGATTGATTGATTGATTGATTGATTGATTGATTGATTGATTGATTGATTGATACCCCTTATCAAACATCTTTTAAAAAGTGCAAACGTTTCTGTGAGCCATCCATGTAAAAATCGAGTACATTTCTATGGTACAACACTCCTGAGCTGCATATTTGGAACACAATTATTCTACACTAGTTTTAGCACATTTCTATTACAAACTTTTGTACAAGAAATGTACTAAACTGTACTAGAATTATGTTCCATATGTGAAGCTCAGGAATGTTATACTATACTTTACCAGGGATTTTAATTAATATTAATTACTCACTAAATAACCTGCCCCCCCCCCCCAAAAAAAAGGTCCTAATTTTGCACTAGATTTGAATAATAAAAGAGAAACTGCGCTCTTCTTATTTTGAAAGGTTCTCACTCACGGTTGCCTAGCTATATAGGGCTAGGGATGGGAACTTGGCTGAAATTTACGCATATATTTTGGTCAAAGAAAAGTAATAAAAAAGGAAAGAGTAAAGCTATGTTAATGCACTGAAATAATAATTCTGAAATGTGCTTTTCTTTGTGCTTTTTTTTTCTGGTCACATATTTGTGCTTCAAGTTCTAACAACCTTGTTGTTGTTTTTTGTTTTTTTTATTTTTTTTTTAATTTTTTGCCTTTCAGTTAGAAAGTGACGGAAAAATGTACCTTTTTGTGCCTAGAGTACCTTTTTGTGTCTAAACAGGAAGCAGATTTAGCTTACCCTAGTTCTAGAGACTTCAACTATGATAGCTTCATTAGTTTCATACTGTGTTGAACAGCGGCGTAGCAAGGGAATCGGGGGCCCATGGACAATAATCAGTGCGGGGCCCCCTGATATTTATTACCAAAATAAGTTTTCAATGTTTGACATTTCAAACTGAAAATCACGCCATTTGGTGCATATATTTTCATCTAATACATGTTTCAAGTTGGCACTTATTTCATCCATATCTATATCTGAACAGTTTAGTTCAGAGAATTTCATTATCAATGGACAAATGATATGGACAGGGTGTCAGGTCTATGGGGGATGTGCCCCCTGAGGAGATTTGAAATTTCAAGGTGCAAATCACACCATTTGGTGCATATGTTTTTGTCTAATTGATGCTTAAAGTTCGCACTTTTTTCATCCATATCAGTTCAGTGAATTTCATTAAGCAATCGACAAAGAGGGGTGTCTGAGTGGGATGTGCTCCCTCAAGAGATAGAAAATTTTGAAATTTCAAAGTGCAAATCACGCCATTTGGTACATATATTTTCGTCTATAATTCATGTTCAATTTGGCACTTTTTCTATTCCAATCAGGGCAAAGTACTTTAATATGAACCTATCAAACGACAAACAATATAGTTGGTGTCTGAGGGGGATGTGCTCCCTCAGGAGATAAAACATTTTAAAATTTCAAAGCGCAAATCAGATTTTGTTTAAATGATGCTTCAAGTTGGCACTTTTTTCTGTATATAATAATCTAGGTACTTCTGAGCTTATATCATTTAGCAATCGACAAACAATATACCGTATCTAGGGGTCAAAGGGTGTCTGAGAGGATGCCCACCCTTAGGGGATAGATAAAACCGATAGAAAGTGTAAATAACGTTATTTGGGGGCCCCACACATATGACTACTCATCGCTCATGATTTCTACAATAACTCACTTTTTCCTGGGGGTCCGACATCTCTCCAATAATACAGGTGGGCCTCATGATGGACCCTAAGGGGCCTTTATCAATTCTAGGTGCTTTTTGAATTAGGTCACCTTTTCCATAACTACCTATACAGATGGGCCCCTGGGGCCCGACATCTCTCCAATAATACAGGCGGGCTTCATGATGGACCCTAAGGGGCTTTTATCAATTCTAGGTGCTTTTTGAATTAGGTCACCTTTTAACTACCTATACAGATGGGCCCCACACATATAACCAGTCATGATTTCTATAAAAACTCACTTTCCCTTGTACCCCGACAGCTCCAATAATACAGGTGGGCCTCATGATGGACCCTAAGGGGCCCTTATCAATTGTAGGCACTATTTGAATTAGGTCGCCTTCTCCATAACTATATAGACGGGCCCACACACACATAACTAGTCATCGTTCATGATTTCTACATTAACTCATTTTTCCCTGGGGCCTGACAGCTCTCCAATAATACAGGTGGGCCTCATGATGGACCCTAAGGGGCATTTATCAATTCTTGGTGCTATTTGAATTAGGTCACCATTTCCATAACTATATAAACGGGGGCCCACACATATAACTAGTCATCGTTCATGATTTCTATAATAACTCACTTTTCCCTGGGGCCCAACAACCTTTTTCGTCTTCTCTTCTTCCTTTTCTTCTTCTTTTTCTCCTGTTTTTTTTTCTTTCTTCTCCTTCTTTTTCCCGATTTTCTTATTTTTTCCTTTTAATGTATGGGGGCCATTTATCCCTGGGGGCCCATGGACTTTGTCCACCAATGCCACCCTATTGCTACGCCACTGGTGTTGAACATGTTGAAAGAAAATTACACAGAATTAATCGTGAGGTCAACATATAATACCTAGGTCACATTTAGTCGGCCAATCCCAAACGATCTGACACGCTACAGCAGACAAAACCACAGAAACACAAACATTATTTTATACCCTATATCTATGCTTTCAGTCACATACAGAAATAGTAGTCGGTCAAGTAGTACAATGTCTAAATCTGAGATCGGAATTAGGCGGAATTCGGGAGATCTCCTGGCACCAGCCACCAAATGGTAAAATGAACTCGGTCAAGCATCGCCCGAGCTCGATAACAGATCGCAGGTGTCTTGGGAAAGATAATCTTTTGAACGAGCACCGGGCGGAGCTCGGCCAGGCACCACCTGAGCATCGGTAGATACTCTTTCAAAATTTGAGAACTCGCTTACAACTGGCCGCACTTTCAGAATGTAGCTCTTTCACTACTCGCTGACAATTTGACCGATCGCCTTGCGAGTCCCGACCGAGCTACGTCTGGACACCGCCTAGAGCTCGTTCAAAAGATTATCTTTCCCAAGTCACCTGTGATCTATGAACGGCCTCGGATGATGCTCGTGCGATGCTTGACGAATTCCCTTCTACCACTTAGTGGATGGTGCCCAAAAAATATCCCCAAATCCGGCACATTCTTTGATCTTTAGATTACGTGTTATTTGTGTGATCATTGCTATGAACTCGTTAAACTCTGATGTCGACAGTGTCTGCCGGGCGTACCAGCTCAGCCATAGCTCAGCCTACTCTTTCTGAAATGTGACCGTATCATAAACAGAATTTATTTTAATCTTTGTAACCTGTCAATCAGTAACAGGAAATTTTAGAGCCGCACTATTAAAACTTATTGGGCTGATAATTACTCAAATGATCACTGGCAAAACTGAGAGCCCCATGGGTTTACGTGGAAGAATCAACGGAATTTTTAATATCTGAAACCGGAAATTTAGGATTTATTTCTGATATTTAGAGCTGATGTACGTAAAATATGATATAAAACATTTTTCCTTATTTCCGTTTTGTTTTAAGTTATGTTTTGAACATGAATGTCGTGAACGAAAGATGAATCTGAGCAATTTTATACTTTGAAGCGTCAAAACGCCATGTTGTATTTTTACTTTAAAATTTCGAACTTTGTCAGGAAAATGGCTCTTTTTGACAATAATCTTTGAATGATACGTAAAATGTATTTACGGTTAGCAGAGGAAGGTGAGAACTTCCATTGCTACTCTTTGTAGTTCAACTTACCAAAATTGCAACGAAATCGAGTCATTCGAAGTGATTAAAATGTTACAATTACACTGAAAGCCAAAACGGAGTCAAGGTTACTCCCAAAAGGGAGTCCAGCAAGTTGACTCTATGTCAGTATTGATTCCATTTGGGGAGTCACTTATATCATGACTCTCTAGAGGAGTCACTTAAACTCTTTTAAATATTTTAGATGACTCCGAAAAAAGAGTTGAGGTGACTCCTACTTAGGAGTCAGCTCGATTCTTTTTCCAGAGTCCAGCATCAATGACTCTCATGGGGAGTCAAGTTGACTCTTATGAGAGTCATCGTGACACCTCATCGCTCATGAGAGTCAACGTGACTCCTCGTGAGATTCAACGCGACTCCTCGTGAAAGTCAACGTGACTCCTTATGAGAGTCATGGATGCTGGACTCCCTTTTAAGAGTCACTTGACTCCCTTTTGGCTTTCAGTGTATGACAAAATAGCGTTAACTTTTTTGAAGTAAACCTTTGACGCCATTTTGAAATTGATTGTGGTCGTGAAATCACTAGTAAAGTAATAAAGATTTATATATAAACTAGAGACTCTATTATGTACACCAAAAATTGTGATGATCGGATATTTCTAAGTGTGGCCAAAACTTACAATAAACATGGCGTTTCACTCTATTGCTCGTCAAAAAGAACTGTAGCCTTAAGACGAAAAAGACGTTTAACTATTTCAAAGTAATCTGTCGACGCCATTGTGAGAAGTCACTTTTTAAGGTTTCTGTACAATCTAGAGACTCTTAAGCGCGTAAAAAATTGTGATATTCTGACATTGGCAAAAATTGCAGTAAACATGACATGTGTTTTATTCGATAACCTACGTCATTTTGTCGACAGCATAGAATATTCTAAACAAAATATTCTACACGATAGTGGAGTCTGTACCAGGCCTTACGTCGTGAAAAAGGACCGCCCCCTTAAAATTATACCTTGTACAGACGCAAGCGCACTGCTATATTTGTCTGTTATGATAATGATACCAAACCAAATATTTCAGAACACCCTTCTCATATTATACCCTTCCCCAAACTGGAACATGCTACCTTACACCTCTACATCTCGCCTCTGCAATACGTCTGTGTTTGTAACTACGTTATATCTTGGATCACATCCAAACACATAATTCAATATGGACTGTGGTAGAAATTTGCTGTTTTCTTGTCAAATTTGTTGTGTTGTGCTTTTTGGTCTGCTTGCAAATGTTAGTGGTAAGTTGTATATTTTTGTTTTCATTTAATAATGTTTCGGTATTTTCTAATTTTCCGAAAGGGTTTGTAAGTTTTGCAAAGTAAGCAATTTTTCAGGAACTTTTAAATGAATCTACTTTTGTCAGAAAATATTACAAACAATGTTTGAACAAACTAGATAATGTGGATTTTTTCCTCTAAAATAGTATAAACATTACAAAAGTGTTAACATAGCGAGAAATTAACAAACCATATCATTTATATATGAAAACATAAGCATTGTTTTGTTTGAAGATTCTAACGTTTTAAAACTATTTAAAAGGTTAAAAACGATTATGGTAAAATATTATTTTCAAACATTTCAAGAAAGTTTTTGTAAGTAGCAAACTTACGTATACTTGGTCTCATCCCTAATGAATATTGCTAGTTGTGCTTTGAGTTTTCAGTTAAATAGTACCACGAAGTTTATAGGGGAAAAAGTTTAATAGTAATACATCAAGTGCACCTACAATATTACACATAAATAAAGTTAAAGGATCATTGAACTTAAAAATGAGTTTTTCAAAAATGAAGCCCCAAAAGACTTCATATTTTGTAGCATGGCCTATAATCAACTGACCAATTTAAATGGAATTAATTTATTCTGCCTCATTTTTATTTAACATTCATTAGCATCAAAGAGCAGTTTTTACATCTTTCACGTTCAGCCTATGCGTAATGTAGAAAATGCGCATCAAAGAGCACTCTTTGCATCTTTCCCGTTCAGCCTATGCGTAACGTAGAACAGTAGAAAATGCGCATCAAAGAGCAGTCTTAGCATCTTTCTCGTTCAGCCTATGCGTGATGTGGAAAATGTGCAGAAACACGGATCCCTGCATATCGCACTCAACTGACCAAGTGCTCGGCACTGATTGACTTAAGTACATGCTTGATCAGTTTTGAACTTAAATGTACGCTCCAAAGTACGCTCAATGGCCAAAGTTTAGTTGTGTATCGCAAAGTTGCTTTTGAATAGGTGCCATGATTAATATGGACATCACATTATGAGCTTCAGTAAACAACCAACCAATGATAGACCCTTTAATTCACTTCACCAATACCCCTACTAACAACTGATACTTAATAAGTTGTTTTCGCATGATGTGAGAAGATGTTACGTGACAGAACCCTATTGTTGTTGGTTGCGTGGTAATGATATTAACAACATGACTTTTAGGTTCAACCCCGTACGTGATGTATAATGTATTGTAATATATTTTCCTTGCACCACGAAATAGGAAAAATATCAACAGGTTACAACTGGTTTGGATTGACTAAGTAATGTTATAAGCGAACGTGTTGATAGAGAAGAAACTCTTGTTTGAGTTTTGGTTAATGGTTCCTATAGGAGTTGATTTTATGACAAATTTTGTAAATTTACACTTGACGTCTTTAGCAAGAATAGACGCTATGCTTGAATCTATGTGATTTTTATCTTATCTGATGACATTTTTGTTTGTTTGTTTGTTTACTTTTGTTTTGACTTTTCATTGTTTGTTTCATGGTTGTTGGTTTCAATATTTCTTGGTTTTGATTGTTTATGTGTTTATGTGTTTGGTTTGTTTAAGCAATATCTCACATTTTCGTTTCAACACATTCTCCAATAAATCACTTGAAGACAGGGTGTATATTTCGTAACACATTGCCAACGAGTTGCGTGTATTGTTATTTGGTCGTAAACTCAACATACTGTAAAGGTTTTTTTAAAGAAATTAGGAATGATGTGTTGTAGGTACATTATGCAAAAAAGGTTTACGTCATTTGGATTTTTTTATTTTTATTTTTATTTTTTATTCCGAAAAACATTTTGAAGTAGCTGAAACAATTTTTATCAAATACTGAATGACACAAAATTGACATGAACATATATACTTCACATTCAATATTATGAAGGGTTTTTACTCTAAAACAAATATATCTGTCGGAGCTGCAGCTTAACAGACAAATAGCTTGCGCACATGTTTCTGAGTTGACATAAGTTTAAAGATAAAAAGAGCCCACATACCCCTAAACATATGTTGTATCGCAAAATTAAGGCCACAGTTCTTTTACGCAAGCGAGACGGTGGAGCGCCATGTTTTTGCCTACTTACACATGAGAGAATATCACACTTTTTGGCGTACATGTACCTATGGTATAGTCTCTTATTTATACATGAACCTTAACTAAGGAACCTGTTTGTCTTGTGAGGGCGCATGGTTTCGTTACTTCGCCAACTATATGAAATGTTTACCCCTAAAACCTCATCAACTCACACACAGGTTAACAGAAAATGTTTACATCAAACTAGCTTTGTTTACATCAGTCTTACTAAGTAAGTTACTATGCTTCATTAAAATGTTTTGCTTAAGTAGCCTTAGGAGAAGATCAGTGGTGAAGTAGAAGCTATATTCATGATTTGTTTACTTTCATCTGTTTTAACAGGTCACAACGAATCAGACTATGCAGCATTTCGTGATTCTTCAGATGCAACAATTATGAAGTATTTCCTCCAGGGGGCGCCAGGCAAAGATGGACGTGACGGAAGGGACGGGCGAGATGGATTGGGTAGGTTCCATTCACGTCGATATAAAGTCAAACTTCAGGGATCACGATCGAGTGGTATAGTTATGTTAAAAAATTACAATAGCTTGTAGAATGATGAAAAATCGCTCTATGTTGCCTACATTTGATGATCAACGAAAGAAGTGCGTTGTGGGCGTTGCATCTCCCACCATAAGGAATCGACAAGGAGTACAAGACGGTCTGCAAAAGAGTACAAGAAGGTTCATAAAAATGCATGCCAAGAAATAAACAAACTAACTAACTAAACAAAATAATCAATCTTTACGTACTTTATTTTTGAGTAAACAAAACTTAATAAATATTAAAACCATTTTTCCTTCTTATTGATTTTCCAAACCTTTACGAGTAGATTAACCCACTCCAGGGCCCTTTGACATATAGACTCACCACCCAGAAGGATCATTCGCACAGGGGTCCAACGGCTTTACGTGACTTCCGAACAACGGAGAAATTAGAGTAAAGTTTCTTGCTCAAGGAAACATAGAAGACATGGTCCGACTGGCAGTGTCGACACCGGGGCTCGAACCCACAACTGCTGTATTGCAACTTCCGTGCTCTAACCGTTCGGCCACGCATATACAGTGAAGTGTGTCATGCTCATGTCTCATATAGAAAGAAAAGTAGGCCGAGCTGACATGCTATAGCAGACAAAACGCACACATGTTTTCAACCACCCGGAAGCTCCCGGATACCCTGGTCACATAACCTTGCGGCAGGTTATGATGTGTTTACAGCGTCTAATCAGCAGACGCCGATCGGATACCGACCGGTGTCC
The DNA here is from genome assembly GCA_000969725.1 of Ophiothrix spiculata. Taxonomy (NCBI): domain Eukaryota; kingdom Metazoa; phylum Echinodermata; class Ophiuroidea; order Amphilepidida; family Ophiotrichidae; genus Ophiothrix; species Ophiothrix spiculata. Next base: position 35,490 of record JXSR01S070924.1, read on the forward strand.
TGACGGTGTCCGTGAGCCGTAGAGACGCCGGAAGCATGCCGCAAGAACTTAATTCCGAATCAAAACCTTGCGGCTTGTATACGATGTCTTCAGTTATGGTCACATAACCACCGGCGTCCGGCTGGACATCGCAAGCATTCACCGGTGTCATACCGATGTCATACCGGCGTTGCGGGGTTGCGGCTTTTGTGACCAGGGTGTTATACGATTTCAAAGCAATACACCTCGAGGTTAACACACTGGGTCTCATAAGCCGCAAAAAGCCGCAACTTCTGCAACGCCGCAACGACGGTATGACATCGGTATGACACTGGTTTTGCGATGCCCGGTCAGACACCCGTGGTTATGTGACCAAAACTGAAGACATTGTATACAAACCGCAAGGTTTTATTTAACTAGGAATTAAATTCTTGCGGCATGCTTCCGGCGTCTCTACGTGTGTCCGATCGGGGTCTGCTGAATTGACGCCGTAAACACATCGTATTTAAACTATAATCCTCTACAACATGTTTTCGTTGAAAATATAATCTATTATAACATGATTTTTTCATTATATAAATAGGTCTATAGGGTGTTTCAAGATGATAAAATGTATGAACCGCATTTTTTTTTCTTTCAGGAGCGTCAGAAGGAATAAAAAATATACAAGTATATATATTTTGTTGGATGACCTGAAAAGTGGTGCAGTTATTGAAGCCGTACCGGTCAACACGGTTCCCATGTCTCCATTTATGCTCATATTTCGATTTGAAAAAATAATCTCTTTTTGTTATGTTGTTATGTTTTTCCTTAGCGGGTCAACCAGGTCCTCGTGGCGAACCAGGCATTACCTGCTCGGCCATATCCGACGGACAAATAACTCATGATCACAACATTACAGGAGAAAAGGGGATAGGTAGGAACTTGGTCAAATCTGTGACTAACATTAAGGAATTCTAATTACGCCAAATGTTTATATTATTATAAATACTTGGTATCTATTCTTATTGAAAACGTTAAAACGTAAAATTATCAATATTGTACTGTATAAGTGGTATTTTTCGCGCTACATTTATTTTGTGTTGCAAATTTAATTCTATACACGGACAATGTTCATGTGCGCGAAAAATTAAAAAGTTAGCCAAGTATTTTTATTCGGAAAAACTTCCAGCCCCCACTTGGAAGTCTAATGGCACGCCCCTTAAATTGTGTTTAACCAAGAATCGTGTTGATTCGGCTTATTTCAAGACACATGACGTCTAGATGACCTTTGACCAGTCGAGTCATTTCGAAACATCCATCTATGTTGTGATGGGTTGGCCATTGGATCGTCCAGATTTTGTTATCAAATTGACCTGCTGATGACCTTAACATTATTTTAGATTTTCTAAGGATCATGCTGACCTAATTTTGAAATCAAGCTTATTCCAAGGCAAATGACATGATCTTTGACCTGTCAGGTCATTACAAAGCTTCCAGCGATGTCGTTGGTTAGTCAAAACTTGTGCTAATGACATTCGTAAGCCAATTGGCCCGAAAATGACCTTTGACCCGTCAAATCACTTCGAAATCCCTGTAACAAATCTTGAGCTATCGATCCATAAATCCGTGTCAAAATCCACCTTCATACGTCAAATCACGAAGAAATTTATAAACAAACAGGAAGACAAAACTTAATTTTAATGGTATAAATATTTCTTTAATCTTTTAAATACAGATGGGTTGCCAGGTCAAATGGGCAGACCAGGCAAGGTTGGTCCGCAAGGGGCCAGAGGATTAACAGGGCCAATAGGGGCCCCGGGCCCTCGAGGACCAGAAGCTACCAATCCAGCAACTTCTGGCGCTGTTTATATAAGATGGGGACGTACTACATGTCCAGTTACCTCTGAGCTCATTTATGAAGGTATATCAGATCAAACATGACAAAAGCAATCCTATAGGATTTAAAAGGCGGTGAAATCAAAATGGCGGACAATACCGGTTCCCCTGTAAAAAATTCCTTGCTCAAATGGCACTCAAGAGGGTCTATACTTTGATCAACACTAGATAGGCGGGAATTATGAGGCTTTTCTTCATCCGCAAGTAAACATAACCCCACTTACACGTGCGCCGTAGATACTGATGCGCGAGCCACACTTATATACTAACGCGCGATGCGTTTCCTGCAGTTAGTTGTGCTGTGTTCAGCTACGCACGCGTTTATCTGTATCAATAGACCTTTTCAAAACACGACTTTCCGAGAATTTCCGAAGCTGATTTTACACTTTCCGGCAATTGCCGACAGAAAAAGTGACTCTTCAACACAATAGTCAGAATGTTAAGTTCGCGTTTACGTTAACTGGTTGCGTACGAATTCGAACTTGTAACGTAGCGTTAGCGCTGAAGAGTCACTTTTAGTTTGATCACCCTGATGTGACTTGAAATCTTAAGCTTAATCAGCGCAGATCAGCCTATTTCAAATGGAAATTTCACTCTTTGTGTCGGTGAGCTTATAGTGCCATCAGCCAAAAGATGTTCAGAATTAGTGTATCTAATGATGTATGGGTCCGGTTCTATTCATTTTTCACTTTTATTGCAGTGAAATGCAAGAGAAGAGTAGATAGAGAGGATGGTGTGCATTTATCATATTTGATTATTTATGTGTAATTAATTTAAAGATACTTGGAGTCTGGGACTCGACAGGCTTTATGCTTATTTCCCAGTCCTCTTCCACAATGTTACTTTTTCAGTTTACAATGTTATGTACTTTTTTTGATATATTGTTACTGTAATTATGCATATGTGGAAGAAATAAATTATGATTGTAGAGTGGACGTCACTCCTTTTTGAGTGAATATTTAGTAGAACGAGTAAAATTGTGGAATATTCACTCGAAAAGGAGTGACGTTCACTCTTAGCGAGTGAATGTCCACTCTTTAAAGAGTTTAAACGGAGAACAATACTTTTTCGAGTGGTGTTCTCTCTTACTCTTTTTTCATTCTTTTTCGAGTGAAAGTTCTCACTTTTTTTCTCATTTCTCTCTTTTTCGAGTGGATTGACTGATGCATACAACTGTTTTTGAGTGGTTTTGACTCTTTTTTCGAGTGAATTGTCCAAGTTCACTCGTTTTTTCACTCTTTTTACATTTAGAGAGTAGATGGATTGGACTTAGCATGTAAAATAAAAGTGGAATCAATTAGGAAAAGTTCAATTCAAAAAATCAATCAATCAAACAATTTTACAAGTACTTGCATGACATGCATACATAATACCCCCTGAAGGAGTCAGGGTCTTCGAAACTGACATACTCAACTAATTTCCTTTCCACTAAGTACCCCACCCCGGGCTTAGGGGTTTGGATAGTCAATTCAAGCGTATGATTACAAGTTACACAGGCCCCCGCCATCCACCCGGGCGAACGACCCTGCAGAGGAGGGTGGTCGTGGCAACTGTTACTGGTTGCCGGACGGTATACGGTATCGTAGTCGATCCCTGGTGACGTCATGTCTTATACCGCCTCTCATGGAAAAATACTACTACCGGGATGATCACTAAAATTATTTTCGTAATCGGTAAAAAAATATGATAACTTATATAAAAAGTGGGGGTTCACGCGTGAACCCCAGCGGTTTTGGAATGACATAATTATGTTGAATAATTTAAGAACACTTTTGTATTTTTGGAGCAAAGGTAAAAATATGATCTTTGAAATTTTTTCCTTCAATACGCGAGTCACCTGACCCAATAGAAATACACGTAAATCGTACCCTAAATTTGCGTTTTAGAAATCCCTCGTCCCTAAAATAGTGGATGCTATTTATCATGTCCGCCACCGCCTGCGACCCTGCTTACAAATTACAATTTGGATTTACGAAACAAATAATACAAGAATAGGCCTATTGATCAATACGGCCTTGTTCGAATAAATTGTTGCTTACGTTACAAACTCGAGGGGGAACACCATCATCAGTTCGAGTTGTTTTCAATTTTAATATAGCATTAAAAAATTCTAGGAAAATATATATTTGTGACTAACTTGAAGAATTTCTGGCAAGTCTGGCCCTTTAAGCTAACTAAATCCTAAATTATATTATAAGCCAAACTTCTAAAAATACCGTATAGGGGTACATTTAATCCAAGTTTTAATCAAGTTTTAACCTACTTTCATGTTTTAACACAAAGGGGATTTTTTTCACCGGCACATATCCTGTGTAACCAAACTGAATGTATACCCCCTTTTCAAGACGCAAGGAGATTTAGCAAACGTGGATAGACCAATTTTCTTCATTGGATGTTTAGTTGTGATTTTTTATTACTCAACCAATTGAATATAACGTTACATATTTAGACTCCATCGCAGTTCGGTGATTTTCAGGTGACTTTAGGAAAAATAGGAGGAATTATATTTCTTTTTAAAATTACATAAATGTCGTTCATCTAAAAAACAAACATTTCATACAATGAAAAGGATATAACTTGAATAAGTTTTCTGAGCCATAATTTTATCACAATTCTGGCAGAATTAATTTATATTTACAATATTAATTCTGTAGAAGACTTAGGATCGGTCGTCTTTAATAGCACTCGATGCTTTGGCATCGAGCGAAAAAATAGAAAATGGGACAAACCGTTTGAAAATGGCGGCCAAAACAAATTTTGCCGTGTCACGTCAAAGTTTTCCCGCCAAAAAATGAAGGGTATGGTAAAGTTATAGGTCTACAAATGCATAGAAGGCCAATGAAAAATTGCTTAAGTGTTTTTGCGTTGACTCGCAAAAAACAAATGTTGGATCCATATGGACCACCCCTGACCACTTTATTGTTAACGTTTTGGCTTATGTTACAACAAAAGCTACAATTATTGCAAATGTAACTAATCTCTTGAATTACGAATACAAAATTACAGTTTTGAACTAAATCACTTTAGGGGCGGCTTCAAAACTCAACCGGCGGTTGTTTGTCGGTTCGGGCGGTTCTGTGCGGTTGGCTATTGTTTATCCCGGTTGAACCGCTTAGACCGGCAGCCAACCGCTGGTTGAGTTTTGAAGCGATCCCATAATGCAATCAGTTCACTGTTGTTTGAAGCGGACATTTATTCATATTGTAACAAAATTTCACAATTTTTACAAATAGCTGTGATGTATTGCAAAATAAAGTTTTTAACCTATCCTCAAGGTTGAATTCACTTTGGTTGCAATTAAGATACTTTAAAGCCTAATATTTTGGTATTTTAAGTGAATTCAGATTTGTGCCAAAAAAGAGGGCGCTATACATATTTCAAATTATTGATTGTCCTTGATTATCGATTATGCTTTTGATTTGTGAAAATTCTGTCTGAAAATGATGAGCAAACTGTTCTTGACATCAGATGTTTCATTTGCACATCTAATTTTGGTTGTACATAACAAAATACTCCTTCTACATCTTAAAATTTATTTTTATGAATAGCGCCATCTATTTTGACATAACTATATAAAATGTCCCCATTTCTATAGGGTTCAAACAACAGTGAGTTACATGTAGGCATATCTGTGCTTTTTAACAGGGTTGGCAGGTGGTGAGAGGTATGACCACAAAGGTGGCGGATCGAACTATCTCTGTCTACCCTTGACTCCTGAGTTTGACGAAATCAATCCTGGGACTGACGGTGGTAGAGGACATGTATACAGTGCTGAGTATGAGATAAACAGCTTCCCATCATTGGCTTCTAAATACCAACATGACGTACCATGTGCAGTGTGTAGGGCGGGAAACCGAGGCAGTATTGTTACCATACCTGCCAAGATGACTTGTCCGTCTGGTTGGACAAAAGAATATTACGGTTATTTAATGACGTCATATTATGGTGACAGTAAGCGTGATTTTGCATGTGTTGATCGTAATCCCGAGAGCGTCCCGGGTGGAAATGGTAACGAAAATGGTGCTTTGTTTCGGCCTGTAGAATTCAGATGTGGTAGCGCACATCCCAATGGAAATTTGCCATGTGCTACATACCCAAATGGCCATGAACTTTCTTGTGTTGTCTGCACAAAGTAGATTACAAATGGAGCATGCAGTCGTTCATGATGTTCATGAACTTGTTTATGTTGCGTGAACAAATATTTTTCCAACAAAAAATGATAACTATTTACAACGGCGTTTGGCGACTGACCCCCGGGGGGGGGGGGGTAACTGATATTTGTGTCTGGGTAAGTGTCTTCGCAAATTCCGAAGGTGACCCTATGTGAGACATAAATATACCATATTTGTTCGAATGAATACCCTATCCAAGACCATGCTTTTTCAAATGATACCCTATCTGAGATTGTACGCAAATGTGACAAAATAATTATTACAAGAAATCATATGTAAAATGCAACTGTACACTATTAGACTCTAAAGCATCTCAGAGTAGTGAAAATGTGGGTTGATCAATTTTGCTCTAGATTTTTTCCTCAGATGTCTCCTCTCAAATGTTGATGCAAAAATCTCAGACATGAGCAAAAATGTGCCCTCTAAATTGAGTACGCGAGAAATGCCCCAATAAATGGGCCGTTCCTGACATAGTAAAAATTTGCTGCCCTCTAGCGAAAAATCAAGCAACTCAACCCCATCTGAAATGCTTCTTAGATGATAGAAAATTTCATTGTTTTCTAGAAAATCAAAAAGTTTTAGTGCATTGAAATACCATAAATGTGAAATTGTTTGCTAAATAACACACCATATTTGCATATAAAACAATAGGGATATCCATTTTGTGGCGTACAGTGACCTGCTACATATGACCGTCCAGCCCAAAGCAGCAGCAAGTGCTAGCTCTTGACATTTTCACTTTTTTAATTATTTTCAAATACCATGCTTTAAGGATTAAAATGACACCTTAATGAAATTCACACGATTTCCAGAAGTCAAGTTATGGTCCGTTAAAAGTTTTCAGGGAGTAAAACGTATAACTGAGATAAACTTGTTCACAGATTAGAAAACCCTATATTTTCTGTTGATCGTCTTCAGAATATGCCATTTTATTTCACAATGCATATAATTTTCTTGAAATGAAACTTTGCTGGTATTTTATAATAAGCACTAGGATTGTGAATCTGTTAAAAAATCAATTTCGGCGAATTACGACCTTGATATGTATTTTCACCTGTAGCGCAAAATGAAGTTTCTGGCATTTACTGCTCATACGGGCTGGAGGGTCACATATAAGCAAATATGACGTAATTTACTGCGCAGCTCCTTAACATGACATTTACTGCGCATGCTGGTTTACGGGATAGAAAAACGATTGAATTTAAAGCTTTAATCAAGTATAACTTAAAGAATTTGTACAAATAAAAATTAAAGGAGAAGTTTATCAAGTTACTGTAAGAACACTTTTGTTATTTTTGAAGGAAATGTAAAATATGATATTGGTAATATTTCGAATATCGTGGCCCAATAGAAAGACACGTAAAATGTATCTTAAATTTGCATTTAGAAACCCCACGTACCTAGATCTAGTAAAGCGTGTCCTATGCCGCCTGATGCTGACCCTTGTACCCTCTCTCAGCCTTTTTCGTCATTTTGATTAAGAAAGTGTCTGTAAGAACATCCCAATTGTATAATTTAGGCTAAAAAGCCAATATCTCAAATTTTGCATTATTATCCGTCTGTTGCATCACATTATTCTATTTGGAAATTGACATAACAGTCGATTTCTTTTGTCAACATGCTTCCCTGGACAGGGTATTAATGTTAAGAACATTAAGTTTAATGCTGGCATTTCTACATATCTGGAGCAGTTGTTGTTGTTAAGAATTTGACTTTGAGAGCAGTATGACATATATGAATTAAATCGTGTTTAGCTTTTTTGCACTTAGCTCGACCAGTAAGCAATGCAGAAGTACCCCCTCTCTTTATAAAGCATTCATTTTCCCAATTGTGAGGACGCACTACTATGCTTTTTCTTAACTAGGCAAAAACGTAATAGTCACGTGCCAAGCCGGGAAATTCAATTCTTCTTCCCGCTGATTTTAGTGCAAAGAACCCGCTCACTAAGTACTCACAATAAATCACTATTTTTGTGAAAATAAAGAATAGTTGTAATTGATTAAATTCA
>JXSR01S070934.1:0-12925 GCA_000969725.1 Ophiothrix spiculata
CTTTGACCACTAAAACCTAGGCTTAGACACCAAAATTGCACGTTTCAGACATCTAGTACCTTAGTTACAGCCATTTTAAGATTTTGGCGGCCATTTTGGCGGCCATCTTGAAAAAAACCAACTTCCGGAAGTCCGATTTTTTTAGATTTTTGATATGTTGTTACTGAGGATAAATACTACTTATATCAGTTAAAAAACCTTTTGTTGCAATTTTTTTGGGGTCAAACCATATATTCCCTCGTCTATCAATAAATTATGACGTTTCGGTGAAAAAGGCGTTAACTTTTTAAAGTAGTCTATTGACGTGATTTTAACCTTGATAATGGACATGAAATCTCCAGTAAAGATCCCATGTACAAACCAGAGTCTCTCTTCTATATGTACAAAATGTTGATACTTAGCTGATATGTCACAGTACATAAAAACTTGCAGTAAAATGACGTTCAGCCGACCGAGACGATTTAAGGATTGTAGCCTTAACGCGTATGGCATTATGATATTGATATCCTCTATCGTGCAAATTTTCAGATATTTTGTCAATTTTTAGTAAAAAATTGCCATTTATGCGCAAATTTCAAGATTTTTATATAATTTCTAGCTGATATTAGCCGATTTGACAGATTTTTTTGCGCGCGCATTACGAAAAATCATAATTTTCCTCCGAAAAAATGTTACTTCCGCCGCACTAATATTTTCAATGTCGCAATGTTATACCGTCTTCGCCCGAGCTAAGATTTGTAAAAAAAAAGAGTTTGCCGAGGGGTAGCATATATATAAAGAGTGATTCGAGTAGTAGCAGGTCCAAAATAGGCAAAATTTGGATCTATATAGTTAGATGGCAGGGAGGGTGCGAAATAGTGTAGGTACAGTTAGCTGACCAGTAGATGTTAACAAAACAAAAGCAGAAGCAAAGTGCACTATTTAATTTATTTCTAAAACTGTTCTGTCTACATGAAGGCTAGGTTTGTTAGTTTGTTCAGTTTTTGTTTGTTTATTTGTTTGTTTAAGATATACATAGAGAGTCGGTATATTTTATCATGTATTTTGTTATGTCGAATGCCATTTTACGCCGCGTTTTCAAGCAATACACTAAACTTGATACATGTAAACCTATAATAGGTCCTACGTCAAATAGTAATGGGTGATACATGTAATAGATGCGCGCGCCTGATACGATTTACATTGCTAATTTTGCGATATCACGGGCCTTAATTCGATTGCAATTAAGAATTTAAATTATTTAGTTTGCACCTTTTTCGATTTTCTTTTTCTCATTTTCAATAATAATAATTTTTTTGTACATGGGTCAAAAAGGTGGTGCGGCGAACGCAGCACTGGCCGCACCGGTAGCGCCGGCCCTGAAATGTGGTTGGTGTGGATGAGATATGTACATTGTGCATCAAATTTTGTCACAACTATTCAATAATTGTATGAAATGTCATAATTTTGGTATGATTTTGAAGATAATGTATTAGTCTATAAAATCAGTTTAAAATAATAGCCAAATAAAGGTATTTATCAACTCTAATCAACGATTACTAGGAAGGAGTTAGGTATGGATGAAGTGAGTGAGATGTAACGCAAATGGGCCCCACCTCAAAAAATATGACCAAATATGCTTGCTCCCCTTGGCTTACATTGCCCTCATATGGCCCTGCCCCTTATCACCAATGATTCTGAGTTTTGGATTGATTGGGGTTTATTTTGGTAGATAGTAAAACATAGTCGGCCTTCAAACAACATTTTTGCTACCAAACATTTGGTCATGACGTCAAAATGACGATTGATTTCAAATGAAATAACTTCAACACCGAGTTGAGACCAAATAAAATTTCGCGCTAAATTGCACATGTGTTGAATTGCCATATTCATTACCTCAAATGTTTGTTACCGGTTTATACTTAAAATTCGATCACGACCAAATGTTTGGTAGCGAAAATTTTGTTTGAAGGCCGACTATGGTTTGGCCTTTACTGAGCCATATCATATTTGATGTGTTTACTGTAATATCTACCATAAACCATAAAATAAGTTGTGTTTGATAAATTAACTGCCAAAATGTACATTTGTTAATATGCTTTTTCAATTTTTTTTATTAGTACCAACATCTCAGCGTCATCAGTCTAAGATCCGGCGGAACACAACTTACGATCGGTTCTTCAACCAACCCTTTAGACCAGGCACAGTAGAATTACATAAAGCAATTCAGAGTGGCAAACTTGATGAATATCTAAGATTAGCCAATGAAAAAGGTAGGACGGGCCAAGAAAAAAAACATGTGTAGCACCTACACTTTTTGAGAAGAAATGAAGCAAATTTTTTTTATTCAAATGGTTGGATGGCACAAACGCTGACCATGCTTTTTTATATGTATCATAGTCAACTTTTTTTTCTAATTCTTGTGAAAAATCTTGTGTTTTGTAAATTCCTTTGAGATTCAAAATTAAATATATCAATAATAATATCAACTCTTTTATAATTTTCTTGCAGAGAAAGATGTACTACTCAAAATGCTAGCAAACATGACAACTTCAGACCAACAATGTCGGACCCCCTCCACAGCTGGGAGACCACAATCTGCGCCTAGGCCTCCACCGCCAAGGAATAATGGTGTCTCCAGGTGGACTGGGCCAATGTAAAAAATGAATGACATTAATATGAGCAATAATAGCAACTTTTATATTTTCATATAGTTCCATTGTGCTTTTTTACAAACGACAAGATATGTGAAATCACAAAAATAAAATTCTTGTGATGTATTTAATTTGTAAATCACTAGCTTTTATCTTTTCACTATTAATGAGTAATCCTAGTGAAGTTCTCATTCGGGGAAATGACAAAAAATGAAAATATTACCTGTCTGATAATATGTAAAAGGTATCTGGATTCATATGGGAATCAGTTCATGCAAAACTGTAGTAGAGAAACAGTGCATGACTCTGAATTTAAGAGAAAACATTTTAAAGATGTGTACTGTAAAACAAGAAATATTAGCTAGCAATTTAATTTCGCTAATTTCACTAATACCCCAAAATCGCAAAATTAATTTGCCGCTAATATTAATAATGTACAATGATTTCAATGGCATGCTGATGCAATTAATGAAATTAAAATGCCGCCAAAAAACCCAGATTCTGAAATTCGCAAACAATTTCTTTCCGCAAATATTTCTTGTTTTACAGTATTCCAATCATATTTTCAACTCCCCCACTTTTCAGAATCAAAATATTTCATACCATGTTTTTCTCAAAATCGCTGTGAATTTTCACATATAAACTAGATTTTGTTTTAGAGATATGGTCAAAAGCACAGAAACAGTAGCCTTATCCAAGCATTTCCCTATGCAGTGAAGGTGATTGTTTCTCCTCATGCGGTCATGGTTGCTTGGATTTCCCATATGATGCTTCTTTACCTCCTTGAAACAGGCTTACTGCAAAACTGAAGATGAATTGGTATCTCAGTGACTTGTAGTCAGCACTTTACTACTTACTTGACGGTTCTACTGTTAATTCCTCAACACTTTTTTCTGTAACACCAGATTGCTCCTACATGAATCAAACTTCAGAATTACAATATGTACAGAGCTAAATTCTTTCCCTAATGTGACGTTGCTGGTGAGTTTCCTATACTGTAACGCTCGAAGGAAAATGGATGTGTAGGCGAATGTCCTTAAGAAAAGTATAATAAGTTCAGATTAGCAACCCTTTGGAATAGGCAACTGTCGGACTAGTGATCTGTCGGACTGGCAAGCGCGATTGGATCACCTAACTTTAGTTAGATTTATTATATGAGACAATGGTGTCAAATAACTTCTGTCAGATGAAAATTATGTCTTTGTTTCTTCTTAGTGTCACGGTTCTGCCAAAACCTTGTATCTCTAATTTTTAAAATGTATTTTTTATCTTCTACAAGGATTTTGAGGCATTTAACTGTAAAACCTTGTATACGTGAATTGTGTATATTTTTATAAGCAGCCCTGTTCCAGTTTTTTGCAAGGAAAAGGATGATAGTATTAGTAATATAGATACTGACCACATGGCATACCACGTGAATCAAAAAAATTGTGCACAGATTAAAACTGATCTTGACCTTGATAAAAGCACCAAATCATAGATTTCTTGTTATTGTAGTAAAGCAAATTTAAAAACTTTTCAAATGCAGAAAAAATGATGGAAATCAGATGAAAAAATAAAACGATATGACCAATTTTGTATGTACGTCTCTTTTTCTTCCATTCCAATGGGATTTACACAGTAAAGCAAGAGATTACATATCACAAGTACAGGTTATGGCATTATGATAAAAGCTAAGAAGGTCTTACAAAATTTGTCATATCTTTTTTAATTTTTATCCGATTTCTATAATTTTTTCTGCATTTGAAAGCTTATTAAATCTGCTTTACTACATTAACAAGAAATTTATGATATGGTGCTTTTTATCAAGGTCAAGATCAGTTTTAATCCGTGCACAATTTTTTTTGATTCACGTGGTATATGGTAAATCAGGTCACAAAGTTTCTTTTCCTTTTTGAAAATATGAATGAATTTTGAAATCGGATTTTACTGATTATCATTTTGGGATGCTGCAAAAAAGGCAAATATTTCCGCAAATATTACATTCCAAGTACTGAAAGGATCATGTGCTCTTGAAAGGGATGCCAAACACCTCAAATCGTCATGTGAGTGCAAGAAAGTTGTATCTGCAATGGCTGCCTTAAGTTTATTTATTTAAAATCTTGTCACAAGAATGGGATTAATCCTCCAAAATTTCTATGTCATATGTCAGTGGCTCTTGAAAAGGTTCTTCAGGTGACAATGAAGAACCATTTCAAGAGACACTGACCCAAGATTGGAGATTACACAGTGTGCAATCCAAATTAATGACAAATGGCAGCTATTGCAGATACGACTTTCTTGCACTCACATGACGAAATGAAACTCGAATTGAATTGATTATGACGATCAACCTAAAGCAGATCATGAGTGATATGATCTGAATAGAATATTGATGTACAAAAACTTGTCATTATTATCACACCCTGAGACCATCTGCATTTAATTGTTTGTCTCAAAGCTCCTGTGCACGTTTTGTTAGTTTTTCACAAAGTCAATTCCCACCCCCCCTTTTTTTAACGTTTTAAAAAAATATAAAATTCCAACTCTGATTTTGTGTATGTAAATTTTAGCAATGGTGCTGTTCATGCTTCAACATGGACAAATTCATGGTGTTGGAAAGTACAAATCTTTGGTGTATCAAATTTACCCGTATCATGGAATTAAAAAGCAATGTAGTATCGCAGGTTGCCGTATTTAACAATCATCGCACATACACACAATCTTAAAAAACACCATTTTGTATAGTTTTTCAAGAGTACAAGAGCTATTATGAGACGACCAATTAAATGTAAATGGCCTATTATTACCTTCAGAAAGCATAGCTAACATGTCACTATAACACTGTATATTTATTTTCTTTGAATTTGTCATATTCTTGTTGATGCACCATGTACACTTTTATGTCTTTTAATCTTAAAAATACACCCAGAGCAACTTAAAACTTAATAAGTAGTACAAATACAGGGTTGTAAGTGACAAAATGTTTAAACTCATCAAGAAGTGAAGGAATGCCTAAAAATAGTGTTAAAATGCAAAAAAAAAAATAGCATGAAAATAATCAAAACAGCATTAATTTTGACAAAAGATGGGCCTGAATTCAGGCAATGGCCTGAAAACTTACATCCCTCTATTAAACACAACACTAAATAACTTCAATGCCTAGAAGGTGCTTCTATGATCACACAGACTTTCATAAATAAATTGTTAAGTAGCAAGTCTATTTGCCCATTTTATAATACCTTATTTACATAGGCCAAAAGTTTAGGCAATTTAACTCTAGTTTTGAATTAAAACATCAGTCTACGAGCATTTACACTAAAAACTGCATTTAACTTAAATAATGAAGTCGAACTCATTTGTTAACTTAATAATAACGAAAGTAAATGCATTTAGAAATTGCTTATCCACAAAAAACCTATGTGGTAAATGGAGTATGACTGTATCTGATATTTCCACTTTTAAAGCAAAGTCTTCATCAGAGGCGCTAAAAAATGAATGAATCTTTAGCCAGATGAAGTTGTTGGTTGATGCTATATTATTTAGTTTCCACTAGCAATAGGTGGGTAACATATTTCTAACTTACGTTAATGCAAGAAAATAAATATTTCATTATGAAGATTTTTTTCCTCTTGTTTTTTTTTCTTCTCTCTTTTAATTATAATTTTTTAATTGACACTTTGTCTTCCAGATTTTTAAGAAAACCGTAAATGTGATGAGCCATATCAAAAAGGAACAAATCTATACCAGCAAATTACACTTGTGAACTGTAAAGAAAATAAAATGAAAATGTTGGGCCTTTTTCATCATAACTTCGACAAATAAAAAAAGAATGACCAATGTTCAAAATCAAAGTCTGCTTTTAAAGGTGTAGGATCCGATTACATTCTCATCCCCCAGGGCTCAACCGGAAGTAGTACATTATTTGATGTCAATTTAGAGCCCATATTATTCTGATCACGAATCCAAAATTTCACCTTTAAATACAAAGTTCATTAATATACCAATATACCTATTTTCTATTTCTTATGCATTCACATAACAGCATTAACCCCAGAGTTACTTACATACTTTCTTTTGCATCTTGAGAGTAAACAAGAAGGAACCTGAGATTGAAAACTCACAGAATGAATTTTAGAGGCCAAGGGCAATCAGTTGAATGTAAATTATACCCATTACCCATGCCAAGATAGGGTCCTACACCTTTAAGGGCTCATTTAATTCTCTTTCAAGTAATAAAAAAATGCATTTTGACAAAGATCACAAACTTGCACCTTTTGGTGTGACGCATCACATAATCCAACAAATGTTACAGTCGTAGTGCTATATTTTGAAATTATTATTGTGTGATGTTTGTTAGCTATATGAACGCTCATATAGTATTATAGATTGGTATTAAATATAAACCTGAAATGGTATTTTGCTGTCAAGTGTTTTTCTCTGTATACATATATATATTACTCTTTCAACTAATTTCTTATGCCATATGACAAAAAAAAGTGGAGTTTTGAGTACAAGGACTATATGAGGGACGCACCATTAAACATCCCGGGGTAGGACGTTTTTGGACAAATAAAAGTTGCCCTCCAAATTAAAACCAAAAAAATTCCCCCTCATGAACTTTGAAAGGGGGAAAAAGTAGGTAATTAGCAAAAAACAAATTGCTCCCGAATGGGGTGAAAACCAACTTACCCAACTTCCTACACCCGTCTGGATATCTAATGGTGCGTCCCAAAGCAATGGCAAAAACTCGTAACAGGAAATTTGAGATCACACATTACAAATATATCATGTAGATAAGGCTTCTTGGATTTATTAACTCACCACAAACATCATATCAAAGCATATAATCTTAAAGAGTATAGTACCTGGAACAAAAGCGACCATGATGATGATGATATATTGCGATTCTTATTTTGATCACTGTAGGGCATGATCGTAATTATGATCGCAATAAACCTGCAGCAATAAGAATGACCATATTGCAATCACTTTTTTTGCTATTTTCAGCCAAAAATCGATATAAAATCGTTGATATTTGTGCTAAAATTGGCTGATTTTGACTAAAAATTTTAGGGACAGTAATATCGGGACAGTAAATGTAGTAAAATATCGTCCCGATGTTTGTCCCGCCAGCGTCCCAATTTTTCAAGCCAGGGGGGGCAAGTGCCCCCCTGCCCCTGCTTTGTATGGCCCTGAAATTTCATGTTCAATTAAACTAGTATAATACATAACTATGTATTTCCTTGATGTAAGGTCAGTGGTATTTGAAAGAGGGAATCAAACTGTTAATCGTAATATTATTCTGGCAAGCCAGGTCGAGGCTCTCCCCAAAATGGTGAAACCGTGCAATAGGCTAATTGGTAGATTAGAGCCAGTCAATAGTATTTTACAATTGCCCTTTCAAAACAAAATCGGTATACAAAACAAATATTGACTGCTCTTTTAATCTGGCAGTAGTAAAGCTATTACCCCTCATTGATCCCTTGATCTTTGGTCTCAGAAAATAGTATATGTGACCCGTCATATCTGTACCTTAAGGTCGGCATAAGATACGGGCTATTCAAGCTGAGCATAGTCAAAAATTATGTCCAAGGTCAAATTTCTAATTTCATCAGAAACGTTACTTTTTAAGTCTTTTTTCATATTCTATCATATTCGACAGGTTCCAACATCCAAAACATAACAAAAATGTGTTAAAAACCAAGATAAAAATCCTCTCTCCATTACTATTTTCTCAGAACTATAGTTTTCCGAATCAGCGCGATGACTTTTGCCAATTTGGATGTAACTTTGCAACAGAACTTTTAATAACCAAAAGTAAGGAGTCATTTTAAAGTTTAAAACCTTGGTTTTCATATGTGATGACTCACCCCGAAAAGGGGGACTTTGCAACCAAATTTTTTTTGAGAAAATGGCGAAAATAGTCAGCAAAAAATAAAGAAAATAATAAGAATTTCCAACAGATTTTTTGTTGTAAAATTTGATTGCCTTGATCAATTTCAACAAGGTGTCATTTTAAAGCTTAGAAAATGCTATAACAGATGAAATCATGATGATTTTATCTAATTTTGAAATGATAAAATCAAAATTGATATCATCTGCCAAGCTAGTCCCCCCTTTAGGGGTGAGCCATCACATATGGGACCAAAAAATCAAATTTGATTTTGGGACCCTTAAGGTACCTTTCGATATGATGGGTCACATTTAATAGTCGCAAGATCACTTCGGGAAATAGGTTTTACTATAGCCCTCATGAACAGTCAATATTTGTTTACTATATAATTCTGATGAGGCACACATTTACCCATGTTCCGTTTCAAAAATGTGTCATTTTTATTTGTACGATAAATTGTGAAAAATTATTATTGCTGCAGATTTATACGAAGTCTAACAAACATTTTATTATCTACTCCGTGAATCTGACATGTTTGTGTAATGACAATCTGCAAGCAGAACATGTGTGCCCTGCAAGAAAAAATACAGTTATGTGAATTACAGGTAAATTGCAAGCTACTTCCTTTTCCTTAATCTTACAAATTTTATGTTTAAAGGAAGTATCTGCTATGCTTTATAAATGCACACACAGTGTTTTTACTAAAAAATTGTACATCAGAATTGTGTGCTGTGTTGGATTGTAGTCCATACAGTGACTCTACTAGAAAATACACTTATTTTACATGATTTTGTTTAAAAAAGGTAGAAAAAAAAACCAAACCACCAAACAAACACTAAACATTGGGTAAAAATAACATGTCATATATTGAAAAGATTCATCAGGAATGTCAATCAGACAAATTAAAATTTTCTTAATTAATATATTTCCAGTTGAAAACTCACTTATTTTCCAAAACAAATGAGTTGTTTTCCAAAACAATGTGTTTCCAACTGGACTTACATTAAGAAATATAATATAAATATGTCATACATTTGTCTGGTTCAAATTTTCACTCTACCAACAAATTACAAGACAACTCTTAAACAAGCTAGTGTATGTCTTTTTATTTACCACAACATGCATTTCTAACAACTGTGTAAATATGCTAAATTTAGGGTTAGTGTTAACCCAGTGTTTTCATTGCACACAATTTGGTGTTTTCACTTTTTAGAATCTAGAAACAAATAGAGGCACAATGTGTCTATGCAGATAAAATAGAACTCGGATTGCCTTCTTCAGGAATTACCCATACCAAAAACAAATGGCTGCAGATAACATCCGATGGTTATCTGCTGGTATCTTGTGTCTTATTCAATAGCTATCAGGTATCATCAGCTACCCGATGTCTTCCTGATGGCTTCTTACCTGGCCAGCAGCAAGACATCCACTAGCTGATGTCTACCTGATGGCTAATCAAGAAGAAATCTGCAAACTTAAGTCTCTGAAAATCTTGAATTTATATATTGTTACTGTTTGTGTAGCTTTCTAGAATTAATTCTTTATGGCATCTGCTGACAGTAATTATGGAATCTGAATGGTGAAAATGTCACGATAAATCACATCACTTAATTTGGGTTGTTAAAGCTTAACTGCTGGTAGACTGATATTGGTTTCTGTACCGTTTACTAAATAGGCCCTGGAACGCCAAGAATGCAAAAAGCCAGCAATTGCAATTCAAACTATGGTGCGGCGAGACAAACACAAACAATTAAGAGAGGATGGTATAGAGACTCATACACAGGGATCGATAGTCTTCCATATTTTTACTGATTTCCGTATTTTTAATAAATTGATCAGAGATGGTTACTGATCGTCGTATGATGCTGGTGTCAAGAAACCTTTCAGGTACGGATTAGATGACTGTTTTCTATTATGCCTGGTTGGGTCCTTAGAGAACAAAATACATACTTGCCAACATTTGAAAACTGAAAGGAGGGACAAACGGGCACATTTTTGTCCAAAAAGAGGAACATTTCCAATTTTCCTATTTACTATTATAGGGTGAGTTTTACAAAAAGAGGAATGGAATGGTAAAAATAACCCTTTTCTTTTGCCAAAAACAGGACCGTTCCTCTTATATAGGAACATTTGGCAAGTATGCAAAATATTTGAAACTATATAAAGAATTTAAAGCTTCATTCACTACCACACAAGTGTCCCACTTGAATGTGATAATTCAGCAATTACAGAAGACAAAATGACAGAACAATGAACATAGAGGAAACAGAGGATGTTCGGAAGCTATTTTCACAGAGGGGGACCAACTTTGTTTTATGTTTTATCTCAATATGTATTCAGATGTTCTCCCAATGTTCAAATCTGTCGTACTTGTATTTGAACAGAAAATCCCACTAATACACAGGTTACATGATGAAGTAGTTGAACTTTTTAGGAGTTTTTTGTCATACTTCATTAAGCAGGAGGCGATAGTTTAGACATGAGAGTGCACTTTCATGAAAAACCCTGAAAAATCTAGAATAGTTATGCAATATTGTTAGAAACACCTAAAAACAGGCTGAAAATAAAGAAAATTGCGGAATTTCTAACATCAAAAACTCTGAAATCAGCAAATTTCTAACATCAAAAACTCTGAAATCAGAGAAAAAGCTGAACAATCTCATGCCTGATAGTTGCATAAGGCTTCTCCACATCACTAGAACTGGCAGAACATTTATCAAAATTATTTGTTGGCAAGGCAGCAGTACTTACGCTGTTAAAAATGGATGCCGAAAATGTAAAGAAGATGCTAACCAAGGTAAAGAGAGCATACCTGCTGGAGACTGGACTGTACATGCAGAAAGAAAACATATAAACCTTGATAATCGTGTATATTACACTGAACACAAGCTCATCAATTTCATTAACTTTAAAAAAATAAACTGACTTACTATTGAAGAAACTAAATTTACAGACAAAACCTATAAAAATGTAACTTGCCACATTCAGCCTCACAAACTGATGCGGCCTCGTTGTGCTGTCACACGCACACACCTGTTTGTCCTAAATGTGGTTTCTTCAGTAATGAGAGTGACAACAATGTTTAATGATAATGATAGCAAATTTGCTTTTATCTATTTCTCTTCCAGACTATAGGTGATACACCGCCACCTAGAGTGTATGCTACACTGACTAAAGTATCGTCCATACTGCTCGTTGGAGGGTCTTATTTTTCCACATTTGAGCTCATCACCATACTGGAACATGAAAATGTGAGCTTCGAACCTTCATTTATTTGATATAGTATACCAGTGGTCTAAAGTGCCATGTGAGTCTCGATCGATCATCACATTGTGCGCTTGCAACACTGTGCAATCCTGCTGGATGGAAAAGTGTGCATAGTAGGAGGATCGTATGTTACATCTGACAACAAATTGCAGCCAAACCAAGATATTCTTGAAATTTGGCTGCAGGAAGATGATCATATTCAGTATGCCTGTTGGAAATTTGGCACTATTTGGAATGGGACACATGATCCTAGCCCACCAATAAATCATCCTTCTTGGTGGATACACCAGAGAAAGTGAATTGTCCACAAATATTTATTCTATACATGTATCATGACTCCTATCTGGTTTCAAAAAGAGTTGAGGGCCCTAAAGGATTGGTCAAAGCATGTAAATTCCCTACCTAGGAAAAACAGTAGACTAATTATTTTGGAAAGCCCTACAAGTGCAGCTTTTGTACAGAGCTCAGTTACTAGCACCAAACCAGCCAGAATTGGTCATTCTGTCCGAATTGGTATCTATGCAGTTTCTTATCCCAAACTCCATCATCATGATCAGCTATGTGTAGACCATGGATCTTCCTTTAGTTATCCTCATGCACCATCGGGTTGGCTCATGACAAGATCTCAACAATGCCATACGTATCTGAAAACTGTAAACTGCTTTGATCACGAACCAAATTTTTTCTGTCATTAACCGTTGCCACTGATAAGACCTGGAAAGTGCATGTTTTTGGAAGAGAAGTATATCCCCATCAGCTGCCACAGAAATTTCCACCTATTTTGAATAGAAGTGACATTTTGGACGTGTTGAAGGTCCTAGAAAGTCACAACGAGTGCATCGGCATTACTGATGAAAAGAATATGTGTTTGGTTAAGGACAGCAAGATCGGACAGTTTCTACAACTTTTCCACGACAAAGTTGTTACCAATGAAAGACTGTTTGAAATGACACTGAGGTCTACAAAATGTATGTAATTTACTGACAGTGTAACAAGTAGTTGCTCAGAATGTAGACTTCAAAAGCCTAACCTTCGTGCAAGGTTATCAGAGAGGAAAAGGCAAGAACGAAAACAGAAGTCAAGTGATAATCATAACGACAGCAGCATCAACATTCCCTTTACCAAAATGAACAAAATTCAGGTACAGCAA
>JXSR01S070935.1:38874-59123 GCA_000969725.1 Ophiothrix spiculata
AAAGTGTGTGAAGTGATCATGTTTGAGATTGTTTTTATTATGTTATATGGAGAGGAAATTAATATAGATGTTTGTGCAGCTGATTTTAATGTTAATTTATTTTAGTTGCAGAAAAAATATATTCAAATGAGTGTGCACAAAATACAGTTGTGTGGTTTCGCACTAATTATTTATCAGTTTAGACTTGAAATCAGTAATGGACAGAAAATCTGATTTTTTTGTCTTTCATACAAAATGTTGTTGATACAATCAGTCCAAAGAGTCTTTCTTTTTCTTGACCCATTCATTATTTGAAACCCTTGAATTTGACAACCTTCATGGAATAAATGTAAGGCTGATGTTTCTTATCCCCTCCCGCATCGTTTTTTAAGGATTTGGAAAAATAATTTTTATTTTCTGTATTTCATGCATAACTTATTTGTAAAAAGGTTTTGAAAAAGTCTGTGCAAGAGATTTGCTTCAGTTCAATAAGCATTTTAACCCTTTCAGGTCCAAATTAATTTTCAGGTTCCATTTTTGAAGTTTCACCAGTATATGTCATAACTACCATGGTATGAATGTTATGCCAAATCTTTTCTTCTGAGGTTTTAGAGGACATTTTAAGCTAAAAATGATACCAAATTTGACACTATGGTTGTTTCATTTTGGAGATACGGACATTTTTATTGTGGTATTTTTAAAAGTATTTCTTAATTTGCTAGAAACGCTCAGCCGTTTTATGGATCTGAAAGGGTTAAAGCATATTTTGTTTTGATCAACCCTTCAGTATGTCCAAAACTCAAAAAATAATAAAAAAGGTCTCCTCTCCTTCCAGTAACACATCTGGTATTGATACACTGGGTGAGAATGGGCCATTAATGGGCGATTTTGCATTGCCGTTGAAATAAAAAATAAAAAGTACCTCTTCCTCCCTTTTTCATTTTTCCCAAATGTTTGCTGAATCAGATTAAAAGTGATTAACTGATTCAAGAAAGAGAAAGACTGTTTTGATGGATTCGCCCAGGTTCAACCAAACGTTTCAATGCTTCATTTCATTTGATTTCGTTTGCACTGCATTACAAAATTAAAGTCTTTAAACAACTTCCACTCAGATAAATCTTTTTAATTTGAGTGTATCTTTTTGATTTTGTTTGGATTTTTTGATGTGAATTTGTCAGGAATTATATTAATGGGGGAGCGGGTTGGCGCAGCGGCAGTTCCCTCGCCTTGCACCAATGAGGTCCCGGGTTCAAGTCCCGTGCCAGGCGCTTTATGTGCATTTGGTTTTCAGTCCATGCTCGCTTCCGCAGGTTTTTCTGCGGGTACTCCGGTCTTCCTCCTGCATTCAAAACTGAATTTAAAAAACATCTTGGAGCCCTGTTAAAGATAAGCTTAATATATTCTTTCAGCTTACTTGGTACCAAGTTGGGTTTCCTTGGCGAAAGCCTAAACAAGGTGATTAACTTCAAGTACATTAGGGTCAATACTAAGAGGGGGGGGGCATGCCTGATCAGTTGGAGTGTATGGTTCATAATATATAAGTCCTGGGTTCGAGCCATGTTAAGACATGTCTCCTCTGGCAAGAAATGTTATTCGATTATAATTGTTCTTAAACTGGTTAAGAAATCATATTAAGCTGGTGGTCCAACATCACAGCGTTTCATCTCTGGCTTTACAGGAGAACTACCTACCAAGAACTACAGCTTATATCATATGGTCTCAACATTTAAGGCTGTGAAGAAAACACAACTTATTGCTTAAATATTGGTGTAATAAAGTCACTAGCCCGAACGGCATTTTGGTGGTGCTATTGTAATTGCGAGTGTTTTTTTAGGCAGTTATGTGAATATATTTTACATTTAAAAAGACTAAAGTCAAATTTTTGAATTGTTTTAAGGCCAATGTCAGCCCATCAACTGGGCTTGTAGGAGCCAAAAAATTTAGAGGTGTCAGATTTGGTTTAAAATGGTCTCAAAATGTTCGTCTTGCAAAACTGTCTTTACAAAGTAAAATTTCCAACATCTTCAATCGTTTCTATGGTATCAAGCAAAACTCCTTATTTTCAATTGGTGCAAAAAAAAAAAAAAACATTATATCGACCTGTAACCATAGCAACAGTTGATCTTACACATTGGAAAATATTACTTTGTATCTATAGACAGTTTTGTAAAACATACAATTTGAGACCATTTTGAACAAAATTGGACATTTTTGACACTCCCATAATAGGCCCATCTCATGACCTTTGGTATGACCTTTCATTTTTTTGGATGTAACTCTTGAAGCATTCATCAGAGATGGGTCAAAGTATACTTTTTGTGGTTTTGATAAGGAACATGTTAGAATGGTTTTGAACAAGAATTGACCCTTGAAATGACTTTTACTCCCCTCCTGTGGGCAATTTTTTTTCGTACAAGACTTGAGCAAATTGTTAAACATTTGATATTTTGGGTTATAACACGGAAAAAGTGAATACCACTCCATTTAAACAAATTTTGAAAATTTCAACTGAATTTTGCTTTATCATTGCCCAAGTCATGTATGAAAAAAAAAATCATTCTTTTTTTATTTTGATTGAGTGTAGGATATCCTATAAGGTTGGAGCACGAATGTCTGCCAGATGCCTTGTTTGAATGTGACTACTAAAGCTGGTTTCAGACTAGCCTGTCGTACGACCAGCGTGACATCAAAAAATTTAATGTGCGCAAAATCGACCTTGTCGCATCTCATTGCCATACGACAAGCTTATATATCGATTTCCCTGTTGTGATGGTCGCAAAGACACAATATTTTGAGTTGGAATAAATTCAACTTTTCTTGCGACAAACCATTGCGGCAATATGCAAATGTGTTGTGCTACATTACGACAGCTCAAAATTGCAAATGTTGTGTCGTGTGCCGCAACGACAGCTAGTCTGAAACCATCTTAGAGAGCTCTCCCCTTATTCTGGAGGCACTCTACAAACTCAGCCAAGACTCTTTGTAAATGTGACCTAATTAAGTTTAAACAACAAGATCATCACTTGTAAAAAGTTTATAACTAGAAAGGTACAATAAAATATACACTTAAAAATTGAATTAGAAGTTGTACTCTGAAAATGATTATTGATGTGATTGAGCCAAGTCTATTAGTCTGTTACCATCAGTTTGAGAAAGGTCATAATTCCTTTACTGTAAATTTACCGTAAAGGAATTCCTATACTATACAGTACATGAATTCATTTACTCTTAACTTTAAATCAATTTGGAGAGAAATCTATGAAAATCTGAGAACATATTTCAAAGCATTTTCTTGTTGAATGAGTCCTGTTCTATAAATTTAGCTATGAAATTTTAAATTCAATCTGCCAAAAATATTTGCAAATTTTTCAAAAAAACAAAAATAAAATGGCAGATAAAATTAAATGAAAATCAGAGAACATCTCAAAGCATTTTATTTTTGAATTGGTCCTGTTCTATAATTTTAGCTATGAAATTTTAAATTCTATCAGCCACAAATATTTGCCAATTTTTCAAAAAAAAAAATGGCAGATACAATTCAAAATTTCATCACAAAATTTTAGAATAAAAATTAATTCAAAGTAAGAGTAAATATTCATTTACTGTACAGTAAAGGAATTCCTTTATGGTAAAAAAATCCCGAACTGCCATGGTTGTCAAAGAATCTAAGAAATATGTACATGTACCATGTATGTTCATTTCAATAATGCACACAGTTTAAACTCATATGCCCATGTTCACAAAAGGGGGATAACTTTATGCCAGGAATAACTCTTTACCGTAGTTATTCCATTGGTGACATCATTTGGTATTCACAAACAAACAAAAAATGATTCCCTGCACTACTATTTCAAGGTTTTGTGAAATCTAAGGTACTTCAGGGCTGTGGACTATTTCAAGAATGACTTATCCTAGAATAAAGTTATTCGTGGAATAACTTTTGCGAATATGAGCCTAAGAGTGTGATGTTTTTAAAAGGAGTGGCAGCAAAGACCGGTGCTAAGGATGGCTTGCTTGCCCTAGCTTAATGAACAAAATTCTAGTTTGAGTCAATTTCTGAGACCGATGTTCGAGCATGATATGTAACTTTAAGGGGGGAAAGTAAGGTTACTCAATTTTACATTTTTGCAAATTTATTTTGTACCATAACTTTTGAACAAAGTGCTTAAAGTTAATAAAAGTATACATTTCCAGAAAGGAATTTTCACAAGGGACATGATGGTGATGTTGATTTTTGACTTAAAATAACATTTTTTTTTTCAATGACCTTTGAATGGGAATTTTAATTTTAAACACCCACTCGGATGTTGCGTCATTTTTGTTTTTTACAATTTTGGCCAATTTTTTTATTTTCATGCCAAATAAGGTCAAAAAATGACCAAAAATGGAAAACATGAATTTTTGACCTTATTTGGCATGAAAATCAAAAAATTTGCCAAAATCCTAAAAAGTAAAAATGACGCAACATCTGAGTGGGTGTTTTGAATTAAAATTCCCATTCAAAGGTCATTTAAAAAAAATGTTATTTTTAGCTTGTCCCGAAGCCCAAAAAATGTGATTTTAGGTCAAAAATTAACATAGTCATATTTTCGAAACATTGTGCATGTCGCAATCCACATGTTTTTCATTTCGTGAAACTGATAAAGATGAATATTCCTTTTTACTGATGACCCATGGTAGTTTGAAATGGCATCAGCAACCATGATGTGAGAAGTTCACACGGTATAAGATATCGATTGATATTTGATCACACGTAAAATGAATTCATCTTCAAGTATGAGATAACAGTTATTCCATTAAACATGGTGTTATCGATTTCACGAAATGAGAAACATTTAGATTGCTACATGTACTTATGATATGACAGGTCACATATAAAACAGACAAAAAATACAAGAAGGTCAAGAACTAAATAATCTTCAATATAGTAAATTGATTTATGTACGGTTCTATGATTTCTTCAAGAGTACAATACTGTGTGCTGATTTTACTCTCTTTGTTTCTTTTGTCGCATTGCAGTTCTGTGCTCGGCTGGGTTTTACACTTTTTTGGGGCTCGTAGATTTCAGGGCCCCAGGAGGTTAACTAGGTATTGTGAATGTGGTAAAGGCCTAGCCAAGTGAGCTTATGTAGTATACATAAGACGGCGTACTGTTCATCTCGTGTCGGGAACCGAGTACGTGCAAAGCCCAGTGCTTGGGAACATTTGTAAACGACAAAGCAACAAATATTCAAAAAATAGCATTTTGCTTCAGATTTTGCTAAATATATCGGTTAAACTGAAAACATTAAAATTTTAATTTCGTTCTACATATGTTTAAGATTTCAGAAAGAACTTTGTTGTTGAAAGGTTTTCAAACATGCTACAACCCATGACCATGGCAAAGCACATCACAAACTTATCTCAGTCTACTAATTAGAAATCTCAATCACATCTGTAAGTTTTTTGATACTGACACATGCCATAACATCGTTCGCACACTCATATCATCCAAACTTGATTACTGTAATTCCCCTATTATTTGGAATTGACAGTCTTGTGCTCACAAGACAAAATGCAGTCTTTGCTTGGTCTTGGCCATTTCCATTGAGTTCAAGCGTGCTGGTAATCGTGCATTGTCCATTTCTGGTCCTCAACTTAAGAATGAGCTGCCTATTAATATCTGTTCTGTTGTTAATTTAAACACCTTCAAAAACATTCTGAAATCTCATTTTTTCCCTTAATTTCTTTTCTTCCAAGCACCTTGTCCACATTGTATTGGGCGCTTTATAAATCACTTTATTATTATTACAAAAATCATTAACTCTGAATCCCATGAGTCAGCGAATTCTTATCAGGCTTGGGAAAAAGATGCAGACCCATGGATGCATCGTTGTTGATTTGTGATGAACAACTTTGTAGCATGTTTGAAAACCTACGTAACTAATCACTGGAGAGTTCTGAAAAGTTTGAGAGAAAAACTCACTGAAAGGACAAAAAGCTACCAAACCTTTCCGGATGGTGTCCAGTGGTCAGTTTTAGGCAAGCTTTGAGACAAAACTATTACAGGCATGAAAATTGACTCTCAAAAAAAAAAAAAGCTGAAAGGGTCAAAATTTGCACCAAATAGCTTAAAAATAGGCTGATTTAACAAGAAAAAGCTACAAAAAGTGTAAAATTCCAAAAATAGAAAAAGATGAAATCAGCTGAAAAGTTGATAACTTTCACGTCTGCTATTAAATTAATTTAGCAAAATAAAAAGAAATTGAATAGACTGACTTGACTGGAGGTTTGGTACCACCACAAGGAAAATTTGCATTTTGCTCAATATGGACACTGAAAAGGTTAATTACACAGTCACAAGAGATCAATGAGATGTATAAGTTGGCTCCGATGTCTTACATCCAGTTGTTTGTTATGAATCCATTGCATTAATGCATCAGTCCAGTCTTCTATTTAATGCAAGTGTCAGTTAGATTCTTAAACCTATACTTTGATCACCACCAAATAGGCGGGCCTCTTCACATCATGAAATTAAACATATAAGCATGTGCATAGCTGATCATAGCACAACTGCAGGAGACGCAGCACACGTTGTACATGTGACTCGCGCATCAGTATCTACGATGCACGTGTAAGTGGATTATGTTTACTTGCGGATGAAGAAAAGCCTCATGATTCCCGTCTATTTAGTGTTGATCAAAGTATACCCTACTCATGTCTTCATTTATATTCACTTTTGGTTTTGAACATCCGAAACAAAGATTCACCTTTTATTCAAATTAATTCCATAACAAATAGGTTAAAGGTACACCTTGAACAAATAAAATATGTCAAAGATTCACCGTGCTCTTTTTTGGGACCCCAAGATTGGAACTCCAGTTGACATCAAATGCCTGACAAACCATGAGGAGGGCAAGTTCAAGCTTCCAATTGATGCATGCATAAAATGTCACAATCAACAACCAGGGGTGCTCCTTGCCATGGCTTACAGTAGCATTTCTTTGGTATGGAAATTGAAAAGAATACTTTAACATAAGCATATGTCATGATGCTGATAATGTACTAGCTGTCCAGCTGTACGCAAAGGAAGACATCTAACTTCCTGGCATGTATACTTAGCATCTTCATGGCATCTAGTCCAAACCATATGCTTTTTGCATCTTGCCTGGATCATGGGCATCATAAACTTGTAAAAAATATAGGAATACATATACATATATTGGAATAGTGTCACATCATCATTATTCTTTGTCATAAATCTCCTTCCTGTAAATCTTGCAATGCACTAGTCCAGTCTTCTATTAAACTGTCACAATCTGCAACCACGGGGTGCTCCTCACCATGACTAACAAGGAATATTTCTTTAGCCTGAACAATGAAAAGAAAAAATTGATAAAAATTGGGATGAAGAAGTATGATAGTATACAAATACAACATGGTTTGAGGGGAAGTATCGCAAAATACTGTCCCGAGGTGTTGGATGATCGAGGAAGTCTCGATGATCAAATACCGAGGGACACTATTTTGCAATACTTCTTCGAAATAAACCATGTTGTATTTGTTTTACAACACCTCAAAAAAGTCAAAATATAACTAGAAAATAAATCTAAAAGTCATCAAATTCAGTACTTTGCCATGAGCCATACGGTAGTATCATGCAGAAGTTTTTACTACTATCCCCGCATGTGTGTATTTTACACAGGCGCAACGCGTTAACACATACCCGCGCGGCTATACTTGAGATTTAACGCACAAAAGTAGTTAAAAATACTTTTTACGCGTCTCCGCTAATTAACCAATAAAAAGACTCTATTTACTTCTAAATATTCAAGAGGTGTAGTAAAAGAAAATCATTATTTCAAGGTCTGCATGTGAGCTCCATTTTGCTCATTTTTAGATCAATCTAGAGAATATTAATCTCAAAACATTTATTAAAGGATTATTAGGGAACAATGACTGCTTATGCTAAGGGATGGAGGACCTCGGGGTGGAAGGAGGGAGGGAGGGAGGGTATGTTTTCCCAGATCTGTTTTGGAGGTCATTAGACTCGTGCTTGAACATACAAAAATATTCCTTAAACATTGAATGATTTGAAACTATTACCAATGATTTAATAGGAAAATTGTACAACAATATTTGTCATTCATATAAAAGTTTTGTTTTGTTATTTGCCAAAATATTAATGATGAACTGAATTCTAAATTTTGATTCAAAATAGGTTGATTTCACTCCTCTTGCTTGGTCAATTCACGGACATCTAACATTCTGTTTATCTTGGTGGATCGACCTTTAGAGTAAAGTCCCAATCCCTAACTTTGACACAAGTTCATGTTCAAAAACTGTGGGACATTACTTAAGTCACTACGGTACTTCTGTAAAAAAGTACTTGCATTTCTGAAGCTAAAATCACCTTTAATATGGAATTGGTCTCACCTCTGCATATTCAGATACATGTCTCATGATAATCTGTTTATGTTACAATTGCAGCAAGTAAAACCAAGCTAAATTATAGATTGCATTCGGCTCTGTAATATCTCATTTCTAGAATGATTAACTGTACCTCTGTAATAAACTGGTCAGCTTTCTGTAGTCTGTCTGTAGGGTTATCTTCCAGCAAGGCGTGTATGAGAGCCACCTTCCTGAGTTGCCATGCTATGCAGGGATAATTGGATGGATAATGCAACCTGCAAATGTGATCAGAGAATTCAATAAAATTAGTGACAATCATACAGCATGTGGTGGTTTTGAAAGTTAATTGTTTTCATGTCAATAATGTTAGACAATTCATATCCCAGGATAATCGTTGCACAGGTTGTCAAAAACAATAAGCAACGCAGTGGATAACTAACCCACAAAAGCGTAAATTTCACGATATGTAAATATCATCGTGACTTTCTTTATTCCCCTAAAACCAACCTCAATCTATATATATTATTTATGATTTAAACTTTGTGCATTAGATAACAGTCAACTACCAAATATTGGGAAAATTGAGTTAAAATCCTTCAGAAAAGTCAAAAATGATAAACCTTTTAACACCAGAAATTGCTAAAAAATTAAAAGAAATTAAACTTTACATGTTGCCATTGTTACTGCTAACAGGCTTGGGGTAGTGTTGAACAATGCCAATCTTCTTTAAATAATTTTCAGATAATTTTTTGTGAAAAATGCTTAAATTTAGATCAAAAGAAATTGGTTAGATTTCTGATTGTAACAAGTGTAAACAAAGCCTTAACATGATTGATCTGCAACACATCTACAGCATGGATGAATGCCATAAGCCTAAATTGCTATAATTCATAAAATCAAAACAGAAATGTCTGGTTCACTTATTATGTACATACCTATATGCCTCAATTGTTTTATCTCCAAATTCTGCAGCTTTGTCTAGATCATGTCCAAGTTCAATGTGGAGATCTACAAGGGCTTCAAGTGTGCGCACTGTTATGTAGTGAAATTTTGGGAAAACATGTCGCTGTCTGGTAATATACAAGTTGCACATTTCTATGCCATCTGAAAACTGTATACTTAATGTTAAGGAAAACTATTTGAGGGCTAATATATCAAAAGATTAAATTGACTTAATGCAAGTATAGTGAAACAAATAGTAGGGCCTGAAACCAAGACATGCAGATGATGAAAAGGTCTCTTTTATGTGTGTGTTATAGATTGAACTTAGAGCTCATCTGGTCATTTTGCTGAAAAAATATTTTTGGTAGAGGAAATGAGTTCAAATAATTCTAAAAGTGGTACTTAAACCACATGTCTATAACAACATGTTGCACCATCCAAATACCATTCTCAAAACATCTTCATCTTCAGAACCCCTTTTCAGCTTTATTACCTGCATAGGAAGTCGCAGGCTAAATTTGATAAAACAACTCTCTTTGATCCAGTCTTTCTTATTTTTATAAATCCCATATTTGGGAATATTCTGTTGAACTTGTGTAGAAATTTATTCCCAACCCTCCAAAATAAAATAATGCACCTTCTACAGACATTCAGATTCAGACTCAGATTTATTAGACCATCTATAAACAAAATGCAAATAAACATAATGATACAATGCAAAACTAGAATACGCGGTTCTCGGGCCGCGCGGTTCTCGACACAGAGTGTCGATCACGATGCCTCCGCATTCCACCTTTGTAATCGGACGAAGTTGAGAATTTGACCTTTCTTTAGAACTATGACCCAAACCTTTGAAATCGGACAAAGTTGAAAATCTGACCTTTCTTTTTACCTTTGACCCCCAGTTTAAGGTCGGACGATGGGGTCTCCATTGACACTTTTGATCGCTGGTCCAAGACGAACATTTTGAAACCTTAATATTTGAAATCAGACAAAGTTGAATATTTGACCTTTCTTTTGACCTTTGACCCCTAGGGAAAGGTCGGACGATGGGGTCACCATTAACACTTTTGATCGCTGGTCCATGACGAACAATTTGACATCTTAACCTTTGAAATCGGACAAAGTTGAAAAATAAGCAACATTTTATGCATAAATTATGCAAATTAGATACTTAATTAGCATATTTTGCGCTCAAATTGCAGCTGGCATAAGCGCAGCTCTATCCGCACCTACCCATTAAATTTCATGAATGTAGGGTGCACGGTTTGTAAAATATCACATTTAAAGCATTTTACGCATAAATTAAGCTACATTTTATGCATAAATTATGCAAATTAGGTACTTAATTAGCATATTTTGCGCTCAAATTGCACCTGGCACAAGCGCAGCTCAATCTTCACCTACCCACCAAATTTCATGAATGTAAGGTGGACAGTTTGTAAAATATGCCATTTAAACCATTTTATCCATAAATTATGCAAATTAGGTAGTTAATTAGCATATTTTGCGCTTAAATTGTCGATGGATTGAGTTTGGCTCTAGGTCTACCCAGGCATCAAATATCATTAACGTAGGGCATGCGGTTTCGGAGATATGCATAAAATAAAATTCTGCTCCGTTAAGGAGATATTGCCCTTTGTATCTACGAAATTATAAAGGATTACATGCAAGAGCGCCATCTTAAAACGCGTTGTATTCGTTAATTAAATGGCCGATCGGGCCAATTTTCGCATATGTTATGCGCCCATTAAAATAAGGTGGGGTTAAAATTTTGAAGGGGTGGAATTTTAGCAAATGCTCCTTGTCCAATTATTTCTAAGTCCCTAAAATCACAAAAAAACACATATTTTCTGCTTAAAAACCGACTAAATTTGCATATTTTGCGCCGAAACTTCCAGAGAAAATTACTAGCAACCCTTACCAACCACCAGTCCACCGACTTGCATTGTTCCACGCCTCACCAGTTCTGAGAAACGAGCCCGGACGGAAGGACGGACGGACGGACAACCAGAAAACATAATGCCTCTCGCGGAGCTCGCGGAGGCATAAAAAGTATAGATGGCGGGAGACCATAAGGAGCAGAGCTCGAAAAGTATGGCCACCCAGAAGAACGGCAAAATGGTTGAAAAATACAAATATTTATAAGAATATATAGATACTAATGGCATTATCTTATATAGATTGCAAAAATAACATTCAGAGACGTTGGACAGACACAGGACAAGACATGGGTAGTGAGATAACGAAGACCGACAAGACAAGTGCAGATAGTCATATTGGCAAACTGATGACAGATGTGTCTATAACAAAGGATATTGCCTTCGTGGGAGAGTTTCTCAGCATTTTTCAGCATGACTAAGCATTGAGTCTCTAACTCATATCTTGACTGTTTCTGACTGTTTGAATCCTCTGTTGCTAAATCTACAAAAATAGAAACAAGAAAAGTACAATACATTGTGAATTTTAGATTTAAAAGCAGGCTCTACATTATCTCAATTCTTATAAAGAAATTGTTTCAATTTGAAACCATTTATATATTGCGTTTCCCGCAAGATACTTTTCTAAAGTTGAAATACAAGAAAACATACCAACTTATAAATTCTTCAATATTAAAATGATATTTTCAAAGTATCATGAAATGCAACTCTTGCAACTCTTTTCATGATGTGAGTTGTCCAAATTAGTCTTAGACTTCAAAAAATTAACCATCAATTTCAAGCAAGAGATTCATGACATCGCTTATGTCATGTATTTACAATATGTAGGTACAGTGGAACCTCGTTAACACAAAATCACTGGGGCCGAGGATTTTATTTTGTGTTATCGCGATTTTGTGTTATCCAACTGAATTCACATGTAGAAGATCAATACTAGGGACCAAACTAACATTTGTGTTATCAGGGTTTTTGTGTTAACAGATTTTGTGTTAACGAGGTTCTACTGTACAAGAATTATCAGACATATTCAAAGAATAATGTCAAAATTCATGTAACCTTCTTTAATTTATACTATGAGAATCATTTTTAAAAATCTCTAAAAAAAATTATGAAAATTGTTTGAAAATGTGAGGGAAAAAAACAAAAATAGTGATTTTTTATTTCTATTTACCAAGCATGAAACTATAAATTCCCTTCAGGAAATTCTGAGGAATTTCTTAAAAGAGTGGGAATTCTGAAAATCAAACTTAATGTCCGCAATACCTAAAAGTTTTTATCTTTTCCACTTGGCACAAGTGTGAGCGCTTTTCAATATGCGCAGAATTACTGAAATGGAAAATTTGGCAGAAATCAGCATATCCATATATATATGTGCTTCAATAACTTACCCTTTACAGCTTTGGTCAGGTCACTGTGTGAAACACCACCAAGAATATCAGGCTCTTCAGTCTAATTTAAAAAAAATGATTTTCAGATTTATTCAGAATCTAGAAATTCATCTCAATGAACACATTTCTCAAATTTTGAATTTTTATCTTAATTTTTGAAATATTGTCAAAATTAGGTCAAACATTGCATTTTCAAAACAAAAATATTATTTGACTGATTTTGGAAATATTTCATACATTTTGGTCCAACACTGACATCATGATTGTGTTCAGCATGCAAATTCCTATTCCTTATGTATCATGAATATTTGGCTGGACTATTTGGCCGGAGATAGCTAGCAACCCAGACAGATGTCAGTGACTTTTAGGATATTTCTCATGGCAACTGCAGTGTTGCCAGATGATTTTCTAGTGATTTCCAGAAACTCGCACAAAAGTTGATATAATTATACTAGTAAGTAGTATAATCTCTGTTGATAATGATCTCCTTTTTCTTCCTGATAAACAGAAATGAAGGACATAAGATCAATTATCTCACATACACTACAAGAAAAATAATACAGCCTACCTGATCTGTTTCACATCTCCTACAAGTACAGGTAAAATGGTATTGCTCCTTCAATTTCTCCTGTCTTTCATTTCTTGGTGCTAATAACTCACAATAGGAAATTACACACTGCAATAATAAAAACACAAAAAAATGCTAAGCCATGTTTTTATGTTATGATATATTTAACATTTTACACTCTGGAAAGTTCTGAACATCTCAGTTCAAGTTTTTTGAAATTTCAATTACGATGACCAATTTAATTTCTCTATTGGCTATTGCTTACGATAGTAGATCAATGACATTTTTATCATTCAGGGACGCCAGTGGTCAGCACTGAACAATTTTGCAGGAAAACTATTGAAAATTTACTCTCGCAAACGTAATTTGAAGATTGTGTGCACAAGCCATGGAGTTTTAGCTTTCATTTGAAACCCTATTTTTGACAATGACTGAGAAACACCAAAGTTATGAACATTTAAAACCTTTGAAGTCATTTTGTAAAAGTTGCTAATTTCTAAGGTTTCTGTCGACATGCCTTATGCCGACATTTATGTTGACATAAAGCATATATCGACATGAAAATCTCATTTGTCGACAAAACTTGGCAAGTAAAATTTCATAAAAACTTACGTTTAATTGTCAATCTATAGCTGTTTATTTGCAGTTGAGTTTTAAGGTGTTGCATAAATAATTTAATACTTATTAGTTGTTCGTCATTTGCAACTGATTTTAAAGTTATGATTACGATGGTTCATAACAAAACAGCTTTAAAATTTCAATTTTACATCATATTGTCATACGTAGAAAGAACTAGCATATTACTAGATTATAGGCAAGTCTACGTCTAAAACAGGTCATTAAGCTTATCCAAACAATTTCGTTTTTCCCGCAAAAAACAACTCTTTGATATCAAGTTTATGTCGAAACATATGTTGACATTGAAAAAAAATTATTTCGACACATCGACATGAAAAAACAGTCTCGACAGAAATCTTACTAATTTCATTTTTCGCCCCATACAAACCAGTAACACAAGACTAAGGATCAATATGAGGTGAGTGAGTTTGGTCACAGAAGCGGTTTTCTGAAAGCATGCATCATGGGGTTCCAAGCATCATCCATCTAGATATTATTTTTTCATCTTATTAATGATGAAAAAGGATATAAACTTTAGATTCAATTGGTAAGCATTGCTAGCCTTAAAAACAAATGGTGCACCATTATTCGTCCTATCATAACGTGGTCTGGTACTTGCCCCATGTGTTTAATGCTAGTAATGCCTACCAACTGAATGTTGTTTCTTCGGTTCTTATTATTAATAAATTAATGAAAAATTATAGAAACAAATAATAGGGATGATGCTAAGACACCAATGACGCATGCTTCTGAAAGACCGCGTGCTTCATTGACTAAACTCACTTACCTCTCATATTGATCCTTATTTTGCGTTACTGGTTTGTACGGTGCAAAAAATGAAATTAGCAACTTTTATACAACGACCTCGAGGTTTTAAAAGTTCATAACTTGATGTTTCTCAGTCAATTGTCAGAAATAGGGTGTCATACAAAAGCTGAAACTCCAGCGCTTGTGCACACAATCTTCAAATTACATTTGCGTATTCCGTATTGGCACAGGAGCCATTTGTTCGAGGTGGGGCGATACTTTTTTGGGAGTCTTTATATTACACACAATAGTGTGTGCAATGATTGACTGATATTTCTTAATGGTCCCGACATCAAACACACTGCAAATAAATACTTCTGCACATTCAGTTGAATTTCTGTTAGGAAGAAATCCAGAATAAAACGTTGGAGGAACAATAAAGGTGGTTTCAGAGTAGTTGTAGCTTGTATCTGCAAAAGACGATCACAAATTTACAATTTTGAGCTGTAGTGATGCAGCACGACACACTTGCAGATTGCTGAGGTGGTCTGTCAAATTCAAAACAATGTGTCGTTGAGACAATCACGACAAGGCTATCAATATATCAGCTTGTTGTGCATGTCACAAAATTTTGCAGATGCGACAATGTCAAGTTTGTGCACTTGAAATTTTTGATATCACTCTAGTCTAGGGGGGAGCGGGTTGGCGCAGCGGTAGTTCCCTCCATCTCGCACCAATGAGGTTTCGGGTTCGAGTCCCGTGCCAGGCGCTTTATGTGCATTTAGTTTTCAGTCCATGCTCGCTTCCGCAGGTTTTTCTCTGGGTACTCCGGTCTTCCTCCTGCATTCAAAACCGAATTAAAAAAAACCATCTTGGAGCCCTGTTGAAGATTAGCTTCCTTTAGCTTACTTGGTACCAGTACCAAGTTGGGTTTCCTTGGCGAAAGCCTAAACAAGGTGATTTTTTAGTCATGTGACCACCACGACAGATACTCTGAAACCAGCTTAACTCACCTCCCTGGTTGACAATCAAGATGGCAGCCATTACGGTCGGGTTAACACAGTGTTCAAAATGAGTAGCGGTTTGTCAACTTACTTCTTGATTGGCTGGTATATCTTTGATAGTCCTAACATCTACCATACACCCATCAAATACTGCCACACAATTAGGGTCACAGCTATGATTGAACATGGAAGTTCTATGAGAGAAAATAGATCACACAAATCAGAAAAGGTACTTAGTTCCCATTAAATACATGACATACAAAATTGATCTCAACCCTTATAACTAACCCTAAAGTATAGTTGGTCCAAAATATTAAATGCTGGCTTTAAAGGTGGTTTCAGAGTAACTGTCGACCAAGCATTTGGAAATTTGAGTTGTCGTAATGTTGCACCACACATTTGCATATTGCCGCAATGGTCTGTCGCAAGAAAAGTTGAATTCATTCCAACTCAAAATATTGTGTCCTTACGACCATCAGGACAGGTTAACCGGCTTGTCGTGTTGGCACAAAATTTTCCAGATGCAACAAGGTTGAGTTTGCACACTTTTTGACGTCATGCTGGTCGTACCACCACCACGACAGACACTCTAAAACCAGCTTCAATTTGAATTTACACTTGACATGAATCAGATGCACCAAGCATGTGTAGCTTGTAGCTGTGCCAAGTGGGTAGGAGTTTTTTAAATTGATTTGAAACTCAAATACATCAAGCTGACAAAAGCTGTACTTTCATTGCATTTAAAAAGTGTCGGCTACCATAATCCATTTGCATTTTCAGTGCCAATACAATTACAGAACTGTTTGCTGAGAATTAAGCTGGTTTCAGACTTGCCTGTCGTGTGGTCATACGACCAGCATGATGTCAAAAGTGCGCAAACTCAACCTTGTCGCATCGATCTCCTTGCTGTACGACAAGCCCATATATCAATTACCCTGCGATTACCCTGCCGTGATGGTCGCAACAACACAATATTTTGAGTTGGAATAAATTCAACTTTTCTTGCGATAGACCATTGCGGCAATATGCAAATGTGTCATGCAACAGTACGACAACTCAAAATTGCAAATGTTTGGTCGTGTGCCGCAACGACAACTAGTCTGAAACCACCTTTACTATCAGCAACGCATTGGTATGCTTTTGTGTTGAATTCAAATTCAGCTTGATAGTATAATCACATTGATATTAATTTATCAATCAATATCACTTAATGTAAACAAAATAACAAACTTATTTACAAGTTTGTGAGTTGATTCTACCACAACTCAAGGATTTCCTTTGGTTTCCTAATGTTTGTTTTTACAGTGTGAAGATGTATAAAGCATTTTAACTGCTTCCTGCAATATAGAAAATATATTGAACTAGCCCTGGGGGGCGGAATCAAATTTGGTTTTGGTAGTGGTGTGCCGCTGGGAAATGTGAAGTACCACCCATGTATATACCAATTTTCAAGAAAAAAGGACCCATCGATATGCCAAAATTTTGAGTCAAATTTTGATACAAAAATTGAAATTTTCACACTAATTTGTTGCGAATTTAGGCTTCAAAAAAATCAAACATTTGCATCGTTTTGGTGCAAATTTCAGAAAATTTTGAAAAACAGACCCATCAAAATAACACATTTAGCAAAGAAAAAGGACCCAATGGCATACCAGACAGCCTGATTTTGCTACCAAGGTTTGCAGCACATCCCTGTAATCACTTCTGTATTAAGTACCCCTCCCGGGGAACTAGCCTCTTACTTTAGATATATTGCAGCTCCAATAATTTTCTGTTCCATGTCCATCACTTCAAAACAATTGCATTCTATTTTGCCAAATATCTCCATGGCAACATCAATATCTAACACCTCTGATTGGCTCAGGTAATCAAGAAATGCATCTAACCCTGCAGCAAATTGCTGTCTGTCAAGATGTTTTGTATCTATAAAACATAGATGGATAACATTTTCTATTAACATCAATGCAGGATGGAAAATACCCCTTGGTTGCCCCCCCCCCCCCAAAAAAAAAAAAAACACCTTCCCAACCAGTTCATACTGAAAACAGGGTATGACTGCGACCTCTGGCTCAGCCAGCATTGTTTCTCATAACACATCACTTCAAATCTGTGCGTCGTCAACACCATCAAAAGGTTGCTGACTGATGACAGCATGTCATCTCACTTTGGTGTTGATTAAATTGTGTCCATCATCC
Source organism: Ophiothrix spiculata (assembly GCA_000969725.1). NCBI lineage: Eukaryota > Metazoa > Echinodermata > Ophiuroidea > Amphilepidida > Ophiotrichidae > Ophiothrix > Ophiothrix spiculata. The sequence continues at coordinate 56,647 of JXSR01S070935.1, forward strand.
TCAACCAGATCACTCATTGGCCACTGCTTAGTAGAAACACATATACTTTGATCAACAACGAATAGGCTGGCCTCTTTGCATCGTGAATTGATACAGATAAGCGTGTGCGTAGTTGAACACAACACAACTGTAGGAGACGCAGCGCGCATTGAACGTGTGACTTGTGTGTGTAAGTGGGATTATGTTAACTTTCGGAAGAAGAAAAGCCTCATAATTCCAACCTATTTAGGTTGATCAAAGTATAGATTGATCTGGTGTTCATGTAATCAATCATGCATGCACAATTTAATACACTTGCTTCCTAGATAATGCTTGCGTTCATATTTGGAAATGTATCAAATGATTTAAAGATTTTTTTTCAAAAAAATTTGAATTCAATCAAACATAGTGGCAGATGTATTTGTAGATAAACAGTGCTGAAATCAAAATAAATCCACTCTCTATAATTTACAATATAATAATAATATTGAGGGTATGAGTTTTAGTAAGATCAATTTTCCCCAGAAAAAAAGAAGCATTCTATTTGCCTTTTTAGTATTCTCCTTTGACATTCATATTGTGAGATGAGATCTTGGTAACCTATCACATCCCACAACATTCATCATATTGTAGAGATGTATAAAAAAAACCAAGTAATATGTAGAATTGACAAATTTAAAGATCGCATTATCATCGCTAAAAACCATTACTTGTAGAAACCTACATTATTACTGATTTGATAGGTCTCCAAAATGCTACACAACATTAAGAGACAATAAAACAAGCAATATGTAAGCTTCATCATTCAATGGATTTTCACAGAGTGATTCATGATACTGTCAGCTGAAGCATGCTTCAATATAAACACCTCACAAAAGATAAGTGAACACTTAGTCTGACCCCCATAAATCCAAGTAAGAGCCCTCAAAGTCCAACGATATTGACATATATGAAAAATATGGAATCTCAGCTAAATTTTGACCCCAAATTTGACTTCAAAAATCATTACCATCATTTTACACTAGCCATTTGAAAAATCTACCTCAATTTTCATTTCTCACATTTTGGGTATACCCGCAGTGTAATAGAGCATCACCACAATGCCTAGTGGAAATCGATAGACGATCAGTGTTTTTCTGTGGGTACAGAGCTGCTGTGCAAAGTCAAACCAATTTTATCCAAAAAGGATAATTACATGTGTAAGTTGGTAAAACTGTTAAGATCTGCACAGCAGCTCTGTACTCTACGCAAAATGAAAAAACACTGATCGTTTATCGATTCCACTAGGTACTGTGGTGATGCTCTGTTACACTGCAGGTATACCAAAAAGGTGAGAAATGAAAATTGAGGTAGATTTTTCAAACGGCTAGTGTAAAATGATGGTAATGGTTTTTGATGTCAAATTTGGGGTCAAAATTTAGCTGAGATTCCATATTTTTCATATATGTCAATATCGTTGGACTTTGAGGGCTCTTACTTGGATTTACAAGGATCAGACTAAGTGTTCACTTATCTTTTGTGAGGTGTTTATATAGATCATATATATAATTGACATACTCCCGTCGTTGATGGGGTAAATCCAAAGAATCGGACAGGGAATCATATATATAATTGACATACTCCCGCCGTTGATGGGGTAAATCCAAAGAATCCGACAGGGAACGGAACTCAGAGTGAGATCAAATACGGTATTTATCATACTTGGCCTCGTTCTGAGTTCCGATTCCCCGCCCAATTCTGTGGATTTACCTCATTAACGGCGGGAGTATGTCAACTGTAGATATGGTCTATACGATCCTGATTACTGTAAGTTTATTTTAAGAAGATAAATAAACTAAGATTATGAACAGTAAGGGTTATACTTACTTGACTGTAAATCGTCTACTCTTGATGGGAAATCAACTTTCTTTGAAGTTTTTCCATCAGCAGAATTAACAGCTTGACTCTAAAAAACAAATTTTAATAGAACAGCAATGTAAACATATGTTACAACTTCATAAAAATAAATAATCCTGCGCCGTTGACTTATATTGATACAAAAAAATCAATTCTCTTTTGAACCATAACGTGTAGCTCGGGTCCGGGCACCTTTAGGGGCAACTTTTTCTTAAAACTGCATCCATTTTAGGAATGTTTTTCTCACAAAAAACTCATTGTTTACCATTTGGGGGCTTGGCCAATAATTCTTTTGCCTAATTTTACCATACATCATTTTGCAAAAAAATGTTCGGCGGTCAAGACCCCCTTTTTCAGGCCGCCAGGCCGCTCACTAGATCCCCATTTTCAGCATGATTCAGTTCTTTTGACCCCATTTTTGAGAAAAATTACAAAATTTTAGCTCTAACTGCAAAAATTGCGAAAATTTTCAGCTCAGGAGGCTATTTTTTGCCAAAATTTCAGTTCACTAGACCCCAAAAATCGGTTTTAAAGGTCAATTTTTTACAGAAAATCAGTTCACAAGACCCCAATTTCGGCGCTTCGCGCCTGACATACCTACC
>JXSR01S070935.1:65041-81918 GCA_000969725.1 Ophiothrix spiculata
TGTTGGTTTTCTTACCATCTGCTCCAGACCCATATCATTTGAGATATCGATCAGTGAGCGACAGAGCCCAGGCTTACGACAATTCAGCATGGTTGATTGGTCATCCCAGTCAATGTGGGAGAGGTTAAAATCACCTCCCAGCCAGATGGTGTGGTCCTTGGCCATGTCAATTTTGGATAGAGAAGACTGGAGGAGGTCCAGAATGTCATGTCCGGAATCAGGAGGTCGATAGAATGCTCCCACAATGATAGGTTTGGATCCAGATATTTCTATTTGGACCCATACTATCTCACACTCGACATCAAGGTCAACACGGTGAGTAGCAACGAGATTATTTTTCAGTGCTATAAAAACTCCACCATGACTTTGATCCTTGGCATTGGGAGGTCTGTCCTTCCTGATTACAGAATAACTCACTGGGAAGATCTCACTATTACTTACCCCCTCAGACAGATGATGGTAAACTAAACACAATTGCCATGGTATGGCATGGGGAATTGGCATGGGCTAGGTGAAAATCAGGTAAGTTGGATAGTTTCAGAGCTGTGACATTGTTACCTACCTGATAATTAGTCCTGGCACCATGACTTGACTAAGTGTCAAGTCATGGGAAATGCTATGTACAGTAGAAACTCATTATAACGAAGTTGCTGGGGACAGACAAATTACTTCTTTATATCCAAAATTTCGTTATATCAGGGTTTTTAAAACAATAAAAAACAAAAGAAATTAGTAAAATTGTACAGGAAAATTACTACTTTATAACAGGGCTTTTCTTGTATCAGATTTCGTTATAATGAGTTTCTACTGTAGTAAAACTGCCATTTAAGCATGTCTGTACAGACCATTTGAGGACTAAGTCCACGCCTCAAATTCAATCAAAATATTGAAGCTGTTCGCAAATTTTATAATTAGTAAGCTCCTTGAGACTCTTGTGCATCCTATGATAGGTGGTTTGTTAACATTTAGAATCAAAATGTGTAATTTTTGGACCTAAACTTGCCTTGTATGTTGTAACATTGGGTTTCCGAATTTGACAACCTCAGATTTGTTTCCGTCCAGATTTTGGATGATAAATTTCATCTTTTGGTTTAAATGAAGTTTGTAATGATACTACACTATTAAAAGATGTTGCCTATGCTGAGTGGAATTTTTTTAGGCTTTTATTTTTCAATTATTTCATGTCAAAACTTAGAAAGCTTAAATGGCCAAAGTATTACATGTGTACACATTATTCCTGTGACCTAGGACCTATAGAAATTACAATACCCAATGATAAAAGTTAATGATGGTCCATGGTCACAGCACTGGGACTACCTGATAATGACCGCGCAGTTGTTTGCAAAAAAGTAGAAGTAATCTTATTAGATTGGATAAATAAATATTTATAAAAATATTTGTTTATGGTTTATTAAAACAAATAATACAAGATGTTATAAAGCTTATGTTTCCTAGGTTTCAACGTTAAGCTTAAACACGTACAACTTCAATTCTTAAGCTTAACTTACACTGAACAAAACAACACTGGCAGTAATTCTCTCTTTCGCATGCTGACAATATACAGGCAATAGGCTGCTCTCTGATCAATGATACCCCACTTGATATGTCACATTTTGATCTGATGCCACGTTCTACCACACTTCCAGCAAGGTTTTCTTCACTGAAAACCTCAATTTTCTCACTGATTTCTTCCATGTTGAATATTGCGCTGGAACATCGACTACACTCAGTGGGGTTGATTTCATTTATTCTTTTCATACCAAGTCATCTGACCCAAAAACTACATAAATTTTGTTTAAAATAATTTTATAAAACCTATATATAAATTGCTTAAATATGTATTTTATTGTTTATACTTTGTCTTAAAGAGCCAAAAAGTCAGAAAGTTTTTCAAAAAAAACTTAACACCCCATTAAAAAGTAGATTAAACCGGATGTGGAAATCCCTAACTGGAGAAAAACAACAACGAACAATCATATCAACGGGGATTCCCCAACGCACGGACAGGTCGTCAATGTCCAGTTCATTCAATGTTTTGCGCAGTCAACTTGATATGAATTAGCCATTGAACAGGTGGTTACAATGTCTGATTTGTTAATTGAGGTATTTGAGAGCCCGACTCATGGACGCGGATTGAGAGCTAAGCGTGACCTCAAACCAGGAGAACTGATTTTACGAGACAAACCGTTCACCTACGTTTTGTATCACGGACAAAATAAAATAACTTTCCACTGTGATCAATGTTTGACTGACAGGTAGGTAGACATGATTATGAATGATATGATTTTCGAATCATATTTACACTTACTAGATGATAGATGATGATTAAATTGGAATTCATTTTGATGTGACAAAACCTCACCACCTTTCTAGCTAAATAAAAGGAGCGGGTTGGCGCTGGGCCGGCGTATAGAAAATGATTTTGTTTACCACGTTGTAGAATACGATTCTTACTACATTTGCAGTAAGTGATTTATTTTTTTTGGGTTTTTGGTTGATCTTTTTTAAAGTATGGATTATTTAGATGATCAAGTACCTCATTCTTGTCAATGAACGGTTTCTCCACCCTATTTGATGCTCATATTGTTTTGACCTTTTTCCAATTTCTTGAAACATGAAAATTGCCTCACCAGTGAGGTCCCGGGTTCGAATACCGCTCCTGGCGCTTTTTATGAATTTTGTTTTCAGTCCATTCAAAACTGAATTTAAAAAACATCTTTGAGCCCTTTCGTACTTACCTGCTACCATAAAGAACTGGAACATTTTACCTCAAAGCCTTATTGATCTACAGGACTCAACTCTATTCAAGCAAGAAGTAACAAAACATCTCACAGCATAGCAAAACTATTAAGATCTACAGCACTGCGCACTCAACCTTCCTCGTTTGGTTCCAATTGGAGCTTTGGGGAGTATATTGAGCAGAAGCAGAATACATACTGAAAATTTCACTTGATTCCGACCGTTAACGTTCGTTTCCAAGTTACAAGCTACAGCATTTTGAAAATTCCCATAGGTTACTCTGTTGAAAAATCCCAGAGGTTAACCACTACGCCACTTGGGAGACGTGGCATAGCTATTTAATAGAGCGTCGGTCCCACAGTTCATGGATCGTGGGTTCGAATTCCCAGCTCTGCCGCTTGAGCTACCAAAAGCCCAACAGTAAAATTCTGTCGTCTATTGTCTATCGGAATTTTGGTCCTTGATTCCGGTAAAATGGACGTTAAATCTGTGTATGTATATAAAATGGTATTTGCTCCCCTTGTCAAAGTTGGCGCTGGTGGCTCATGAGGAGTTCTGCAGACAACGGCAGATACAGATTACTGTTGGGGCCTCGACAATACTTAGAAGATGACACATTTTCTCCCTTTTCTAAAAAATGCAATCAAATTTGAAAGAATGGTTTTGGCATCATAACACTCACTTTTGATAGAGGTGACCTGGAGGGTGAAAAGTCAGCAGCGTAACCAGGGGGGGGGGGGGGGCAGGAGCAGGAACCCCCCCTGACGATACCCTCGCCTATTCCCAACTATGAACGAATTGTCTCCAATGTAACCCTCGCACTAGTCCTGGCACCATGACTTGACTTAGTGTCTATAGAAATTACAATACCCAATGATAAAAGTTAATGATGGTCCATGGTCACAGCCCTTTCTTTTTCTTTCCTTATTTGCAACCCCTCCTCCTTTCTTCTGTCTTTTCATTTTTCTTTCCTTTTTGCACCCTTCCATCCTTTTCCTTTCCTTTTTGCACCCTCCCTCCTTCTTTTCTCTTTCCTTTCCTTTCTGTCCTATTGCTTTCCTTCTTTTTATTTCCTTTATGCGCCCCTCCCTCTTTCTCTTTTCTTTCCTTTTCTTTTTTTCTTTGCGCCCTTCCTCTTTCTCTATCCTCTCCCTTCTTTTCTGTTTCTTTTTCTCTCCTTTTTTTGTGCCCCTCCTCCTTTCTTCTCTTCTGTCTTTTCATTTTTTCTTTCCTTTTTTATGCCCTCCTTCTTTCCCTTTCTTTTTCTTTACTTTTTGTGCCCCTCCATCTTTCTCTACTCTTTCCCTTCTTTCCTCTTTCTTTTTCTTTCCCTTTTATGCGCCCCTCCTCCTTTCTTCTATCTTTCTGTCTTTTCATTTTTTCTTTCCTTCCTTTCCCCATGGCCCCCCAAGATACGCCCCTGGGTAATCAAGCTTGCTGGTATTAGGCGTGTGTTAACGTTGTTGTTTTACTTCTGAGGTGGTGGTCAGTTGTCGTTTGCTTAAAGAATTTGTGGTTTGTGATATGGTACCATAATTATTGATTGATTTAGGTAAATTGTTCCATTCATAAATTGTACTTGGAAAGAAGGAATTCTTATCCAAGGGGCACTAAACTTTGAAAGTGGTATGTATGTCAGGCGCGAAGCGCCGAAATGGGGATCAGGTGAACTGATTTTCTGTAAAAAATGGACCTTTGAAACCGATCTTGGGGGTCTAGTGAACTGAAATTTGGGCAAAAAATAGCCTTCTGAATGAACATTTTTGCATTTCCTGAGCAATTTTTGCAGCAGCAGCTAAGACTTTGTAGTTTTCCTCAAAAACGGGGTCAAAAGAACTGAATCTCGCTGAAAATGGGGATCTAGTGAGCGGCCTGGCGGTCTGTCATATATATCCTACCCACATATGCGAGTGCCCCGGTTCTTATAACAATCTTTCTTTGCGTGCGGTCTTTGATTTGGAGTGATTATGACGAGTTGGACAGGCGACTGCATGGTGTGAGTAAATTGTTGAGTTGGGATTGCAATTATCCCATTCAAGATCAGTCAGCATATTTGTGACGCCGCGCTGCTTGTCCTCACATAGTTCAAATGCAAATCTGGCTGCCCGGTGCGGAACCATTTCAATTTTATATTTGAGTTCTGTGGTATATGGGTCCCACACCGTACTTGAATCCTAGGTGTGGTCGAACTAAAGATTTGTATGCCATTGCTTTGAGTTCAGTGGTACATGAATTCTACTATCTACAGACAAGGTTAAATATAAGAGTGTGCACGTCCGTTTCTTCCAAGAATTGATTGACCAAGTTTGTGTTGACTGAGATCTGCTATGTGAGATTTTAAGAACATAGCATTTTGAGGCATTGCATTTCATTTGCCATATATTCTGCCAAGAAGATTTGTCATGGATGGTAATACAATCATTGGCGAATAAACGAACCCCTGACCGCTTGTTGTAAGGGAGGTCGTGGGCCGAGAACGGTGCCTTGGGGACGCCCGATTTAAGCTGCACCCATTGTGAATGCTCCCCGTCCACGACAACTCTTTGTTTCCGTTTAGTCAAGAAATTGAAAATCCATTTGTGAAATTTACCTGTAACACCAAAGAGTGAACAGTCCTGTGATAAGTTGCTCTTTAAGAGTTATATTTCACTCTTTAAAAGAGTTAAACCTTCAATCTGTATAAAGATTGGTCTCTTATACGAATAGATTAAAGAGAGTACAGGTAGGACTATTTGCACCCTAAAAATGCAGCTAAGTTAGGCCATGCAGGCGCCATCCCTAGACTGATGCTGCTTTGCGTTCTTTCTCGCGCTACCAAATTTTACTTGACTACAATGCAATATGCATCTTACATTTCTCTGCCAAATTGTGTACAAGCAAGGAACAGTGCTTGACTGACTCAATACTCAAAATTCTCAAAAAAATTGAAAGCTTAAAGACCCTCTTAATTACTGGCCTTTACTCATGTTCATTTTTATGATACTATTTATTAAACATTGTATAAATGGCTGTTTTATTTAAATGTACACAGTGACGTAACAACCAGGGGGAGGGAAGGGGCACCTGAAGGCTCTCAATTTTTACGGACCCAGGGGGGAAAGTAACAGGGAGGGAAAGAAGGAAAAAGAAGGGAAAGGAAAGAGAAAAGAGGAAGAAAAGGGGAAAAGAAAGAGAAGGAAAAAGAAAAGGAAAAGGAAAAAAAAGGAAGAAAAGGGAAAAAGAGGAAAGAAAAAGAAAGAAAAGAAAAGGGGAGAAAGAAAGGGTAAGAATAAGGGAAGGAAGGGAGGGTGAGGGAGGACAGAAAGAAGAGATTTAAGGATAGGCAAAAGACTTAGCTTAAGTACCACTAGCTACAGGTGCAAAGGGGGCACATTTCCGTGGGCGCCACCTTAGGGGAGGGGCGCTGAAATTACGTCAAAAAATAAAATTGACAACATAATAAATGAGAGCTCTCTAGTGGGCGCCACCTTAGGGGAGGGGCACTGAAATTACGTCAAAAAATAAAATTGACAACATAATAAATGAGAGCTCTCTAGTGGCTCAAAAGCACCAGAAACCGAAAGCTTTCTGGGATACGCCCCTGGACACTCCCCCGCCCCCTCTCTATAATAGCTCAAGCTAAGTGGAGGAGGTGCGACTTAAAATCTTGGCCCTTTTGCCCCTCTCACCAGTCTCAAACCTTGCCCCTTCACACCCCAATGCCCCCACTTTTATTCAGTGACACAAATTTCCCCCTTTTTTGATAATTAAAATGTCAAATGTCAAAAACACGAATTTCAAGCTATTATGTTAATTTCTTTAATAAAATTTGCTACTTTGCCGTAGTTTTGCAACATTTTTTTGTGCGAAGTCCAATATTTTATAACAAATTTAGGTAAAAAATTGGGGGGAAGTAAGAGGGAGGGGGTAGAAATTCCATCAGTGGGAAATTTTGGGGCTTCCCCCCCCCCCCCACCCCTGGGGACCAACGCTGTTACGCCACTGAATGTAATGCATACTGGATTTTGTGCTGCTTGCATAATTGGCCGGTCTGTATATTGTTTCTGTTTTGTTCCAGTTGAATTTGGTTAATACCAAACCATTGTTTTGTATTTTCATCACATTAAGTTGGCTTACTTTACTTCCTTTCCAATTTACCATTTATTGTTACAGAGGAACACAATTAAGTAAATGTGCTGGCTGTAAATTTGCAAGATACTGCAACAAAGCATGTCAGGTGAGTTTACATAAAGGTGGTCTAGCTTTGAAAACAAAAACATACACCATATTCTTAGATTTTTTTTGTTTTCTCTTAAACTATATAGGTAATAAGATCTGGTGAGAATACTTTTTCATTGGAATGAAAGGTCATCACCTAGTTGGAAATTCATACGGTGAATATGTATATAGTAGAACAAATACAACATGGTTTATTTTGAGAATTATTGAAAATTCCTGATCCCTCGGTGTTGGATGCTTGTGACTACTTCCCTACGCTTCACGTCAGGTAATCAGTGATTTTCACTGCTTCCCTCTATACCATGTTGTATTTGTATAATAAGAAGTTTGACATGAAAATCTTGAGCCAAATTATTTTACAAGCAAACAATTTTCCTGAAAATGAGGCATAGAAAACTATATGATTCACAGTAGTGCACCACCATTTTCTTCAATGAAACATAATATGGGTGTGAAAATTTGCAGGGGTTTGGGGGAAAATTGTGAACGTCTTTGTGGTATTTAAAATCTCTAAATTGGTTTCAAAAAGGGGTTCAAAAAAGTGATCAGAATACATACCTTTCAATTTTATTATTCTTTTCTCTTTTGTCCTCCACTGCACATTTCAAATGATTAACGATTAAAAGAGATCAGTCCTATGGCATCAGCTATTCTAACTTTTTTTGAGATTCTAGTATTTTAAAAGATTGCTCATTGGCTGAGATCATGGTTTTGATTGCTCATTATTTTTGTCATTTTTATTATTTAAATTTGTTCGCATCAAAGTTATAATATGTCGTGTAATGGTAACCATGAAAACGTTTACACAGTGAAGTATTAGGCCTGGATGTACTCAAGTTTCAAGTTTCATTTTGGTAATGTGGGCAGTCTGAAGGACCAAAATGGGGGCTTTATGAACAGATATGCACCAAAAATATAGCCAAAGTTTTGCCATTTGAAGGCTTTGGAATGGAAAGTTGCATATATAAACAGGCTCTAGAAAGACAAAATTTGTGATGTTTGTGGCAAAGGGGGTCTAATTAAAAACTGACTGAAATGGGGATCTGTGGGAATGGTTAAGCGAGCGTGAAAAGAGGGTCTTAGTATTAGTAGCATGGTCCGATTTGGTTCAACGTTTTTCCAAACTTTTTGAGATTTTGGTTCCAAAATATTGCTCATATTTTTCTCATAACCCCTGTGAGATTTCTCAGCTTAGTAATGTTCCATTTGGGAGTTTTATGTGAAAATGTGTCTAATTATGGTAACCATAATTCATTTTACACAGTAGCAAATAGGCAACTCCAAAACACAAAATTGGCCATAAAATGAAAACGGTTTGACAGATTCAGAAGACATTTAAAACTTAAATTTGTGGTCAAAATATCTTTCATATGACACTGAAAACAAAATTTTGAATAATAGGACCAAGCTCCTTTAAGGGCTGCACATCCTTAAACTTACCTTTCCACTAAGGACCCCCTGTATGTATCGGTCAAATTGAAATCTGCTAAAATTATTTTAATTAATTGTGTTTTTTAATGAAAGAAAGCAGCATGGAAAGATCACAAAGAAGAATGTCAATCCTTACAAAGAGCAGAGAAGAAGAATGTTCCTCCAATGCAAGACCACATCAGACTCATGACCAGAACTATATGGAAAAGAAAGGCAAGTATTCCTGCATGACCCAAGGAATTTTTATAGGGGAACCGGTTTTCTCAGCCATCTTATGTCGCTCATGGAGCAAAGTTATTGTACCTCCGGATATATTCAGAGGCAGATCGCGTAAATCTTCACTTGACGCATATACAGCGTGTGCATTTTGTTTCACGGGCAAACTGTGTCTGCGTTTCAAGTAGCGTGTATTGCGACTTGCTCTGATCAAAGTACGCCAATTTTCCCGCTAATCTGTTGCGAAAACTCTCGAAGTATGGCACGCGGAGCCGTAAAATGCCGGAGGTACAATAACTCGCCCTCCATGAGCGACAATCCAAGATGGCTGCTGTCCCATATGATTTACACGGCAGTGAAATCAAAATGGCAGCGAGTACTGGTTCCCCTATAAAAATTCCTTGGAAAGACCACATCAGACTCATGACCAGAACTATATGGAAGTGGAAGACAAGTATTCATCTTATGTAAGGCCTAGGGAATTTAAAAAAGGCAATATGATTTCACCACCATCTTGATTGTTGCTCATGGAGCAGAGTTATTGTATCTTCCAGGCCTTGTATTTTAAAAATACCTGGGGTCGATTTCACTAACATTACGATGCATCGTAGCTAATGAAGGGTTCAGCTCGTAATTACAACTAGACTTCACAAAGACGTGAAAACCTTTCGTAAGTTTTCACCGCATAGTAAGGTATAAGAAGTATGCATTAGAAAAATCGAACCCTTTGTTAACGTTGCGTGGGCTCAAGAGGTGGTCGTAGATAACGATGGGTTTTGGTCTTACGATGGGTTAACGATGCATTTTAACGTTAGTGAAATCGACCCCTGTTGTGCTACAGTAGCACCTGTCAAGATCTTCAGGTGTGCTGTAGGTGAGCATTTCGTATCTAATTGTGTATAATTTCACCAGATTTAGGTGTGCCTGAAAATCACACTCCTCAAGATCATTTTAGGTGGGTGATAGTGTGCTATATATCGCACTAGCACGCCTCAAAATACAAGGCATAACCTTCAGATAGGTTCAATAGTTAGGCAGACAACATGGTCTCCCAATTTTAGCGGAAGTCTCCCACTTTTAGGTTGGCTACCTAAAAGTGGGAGACTTCCCACTCTCCAGATCGGGTTTTTATTTGAAGCCATTTCTCCCGCTTTGAAAATAATCTACTGCAGTGTCCAGCTTGCGTATAGCTGTATTACAGGCCAAGAGTGAGGAAAGTACTACCATGGACGTGCTAAAATACTTGCATCCTGGTTCTTGTGTAGGGACATGCGTAGCCTAGCGGATAAGTCCTTGACTGTTAATCACCGGGCATTGAGAGTCATGGTTTCGAATCCGGTGGGCGGCGTGTGTATTGTCCTTGAGTAAGATACTCACCCAGATGTTGGGAAGGTAACAGACACGCAGGGAAGGAGGTGTGGCGAACCCCTCACCGCAAATATAACAAATTGTGGAGTCTGGCCCAATTAAAAGCTTCGTAAGAGAGATGGGCACTCCAACCTGTGAAATACAGGCCGTCCCCTTTACCTATTTTTTACCTGGTTCTTACCTACCATTACAGTTTGATCATCAGCTGACACGGTTGCGTGTTTTGCACTTGAAATTTAAGTGATTGAAAAGTCTACCACATCAGAATTTCAAAATGTTGACAGGTATGAGTGTGTGTTATTTATTTCACTCAAAAACTGTCCGCTTTACCAGCTCTGTCTATTGGGACTTACTCTGAGTAAGGTACACCATTTTTCCTACCATCTTCAGTTTGAAAAGTCTTAAATGTGGCACTTACATTTTTAAAACGCTGGAGGTACATTAACTCACCTCTATGAGTCACAATCCAAGATGGCTCCCAATCCAAAGGTTAAACACATAGGACAGTCAAAGTGAGTACTGATAAAGCTTTTCTAATTCCTTTGTAAGACCAAATCAAACTGATGACTAGAACTTGGGAAGCTTGTGTGGTCCTGTGAAATAGTGCAGAACTCTGAATCTGTAGATCATGAGTTTGAGCCCTGCTTCGGCAAAATTGTGAGTTCAAGCCTGGCTACTGCCAATGGGTTATGTTCTTGAGCAAGATATTTGATCTCCATTGCTTTGTCGACCTGAGCGTTATTTGGAAGATGTTATGGGAACATTACATTTGAAGTGTAGATAGGCTTTGCGATTGGCCGGCGATGCCTAGTTGAAGCAAAATGATTTAAGAAATTGAACATGGTTTGATTTTCTCTCTTATTATTTTTTTTATAGAAATTAATTGCAGATCCCAACTTTCCACAACTAGATGAAAATGGATTTCCTAATATACCAGATGTTCTTGCAAAACGTAAGTTAAATTTGTTGTGTAAGAGTAACTGTTTTCAGGTTCTCTGGTATAGTTTCGACTCAAATTTTTTCTAAAATTAAAAAAATCTTCCAATAAAAGAATTTATAAACATGCCTGTGTGTTTCAATTAGTGCCACCAATCATCTTAGCGTGATATTGCTTCGGCAACTTTGCTAAGTTATTATGTAGATGATGTAGATGTGCCTTATGGACCATATTTTAAAATATTAAAATAAGTCAAAAGAGTTTTTTAAAAGTTCTTGAATGTTTTTACATTTAAGACTCTTCGACTGTTAAGTGAAAGTAGATTCCTACAAGTTCTTGGATACATAGAGTACTTGTAATATAGCTTGATGAATCGAGGAACTCTGATGATGTGGGGACAAGAGTTTTGTCTAGCTGAATACTATTTCATGTTATTTTGTCAGAGTTAAATTTGATGATGAGATGATGTTATGAACTTCTTTATATCATAAGACAGAGACATGTTTGATAGAGATCCAACCACAAGCGTGTTTGTGACACTCGGCACCGCTATGCTTTGACAATCCACAGCCTATCATGGGCTTAAAAAAATGAGGCTAATTAATCACCTTTCACTTGTAACAAGTAGCATTAAACCTGGTCAAATTTCCATTGGGTTAAGTAACATCCAGGAGGAGCAGGTCTCATGGTGTTTTTGTCTGGAAAATTTGAATTGCACCCATAAAGATACTAATTGTCAAGAAAGAGCTAGGGGCTCCTATGTGTACCAAATCATATAATCTTGTTTTCAATCGCTTTTTTTTTCAGCCGATCCAGAAAAATGGGGTCAAGATCGAAGGAAAGAGTTTGAAAGTGCCTTGCTACAAATGGGTCATTTTATCCAGTCCGGGGATGTGGAAACAGTCGATGATATCAAGTTTATATTTGGCCAAGTGCAATCCAATTCAGTCGAGATATCTGATGCTGAGCTAAACAATGTTGGATACGGACTATATCTGAAGTAAGAAAGCACCTTTTTTGCCAGTGTTAGTAGAAGGGTAATGCTTATTTTCTACCCAGCGAAAACATCTCATGAATAATTCAATTTATGACGTATTTCATCGCAATCTAAGTCACTTTTCATGATGAAAACCCATATTGAAGTGTGTGTGGAGAAGTTAGGCAATTATGAGGAGAGTGGAAAAGTTAGGGAGAGGAGTGATTTTGAGTACTATTGACATGGCCTATAACAGGTATACTGATCGGAACAAAGCTCTTGTAGATTCGGATGTGCCATGCAGGTTATCTAACACAATATGGTATTCAGAACTGTTTTTTGAATTCTGAGCAACAACTTTTTTTTTAAGCCTAACTCTCATACACTTAAAAACCATGTAAGTTAGAATATGTCATACAAAAATTTCCATGTTCCCCTGGGATTCGAACTCCCGACCTCTCGCCTCCCGATCCAATGTCACGCTGTGGCAAGCCACCGAGTTTGGCCTGCCATGGCATCACTTTCATGCCCATCTGTAACACCCGTCTATGACATATTTGGACTTAGGCGAATTTCTTGATTTTTGCTTGTTGGATTTTGTTAGATAGTGATGTGTTAGGGTTATGGTAGCATGTCTACTATGCATAACCTTAACTCCCAAACACATAAAAACCATGTAAGTCCGAATATGTCAAACAACAATTTCCCGTTTCCCCTGGGATTTGAACACCCCCCCCCCCTCCAACCTCTCGCATCCTGCTCCAATGTCCAGCTATGGCAAGCCACCGAGTATCATGGCCTGCCATGGCAGCACTTTCGTGCCCATCTGTAACCCCCGTCTATGATGTATTTTGACTTTGGAATTTCTTGATTTTTGGTTGTTGGATTTTGTTGGATAGTGACGTGTTAGGGTTATCAGAAGAATATTTTTATATGGTTACCTATCACACTTTTAATCATGAGTCATTCAAACTCTGTCTGCTGAGCAATATTTGTAGTGTCCTTGAGCAAAATGCTTAACCTCATGCCCTATAGATCCAGTTGTGGGTACCGGTATTTTTCAGTGCAGGGAATATAAAGGTAACAGACTTTCATGGCAATCCCCTCACCACTGAAATGACAAGAATGGAGTGTAGCCCAGTCGCTTTGAAAGAATATGAGGATGCTATGATCTGTGCAAATACACGCCACCCCTTCTTCATACCATTCATGTTTGCAGTGCATTGATTTAAAGATATCAATAATAAGGGACCACTGAAAACTAAACTGGTTTGCTATTGTTTTTAACAGCCATTAAGTGAAATGACTAGACCTGATGTACATGGCATACTAACAACATACAGCATTTGTCTATAGATGCTGACAGAGACGCTAAGATTGGAATTATTTTAACTTGATAACATGAACTTAGCATCTTTGAAGCGCCTAAAAATCAAACCACTGTCATGGGCTTTATGATATCAATATCGTCAATTTTGCTGTTTCAGGTTTTCATTCTTCAACCATTCATGTGATTTCAATTGTGTTACAACATTTAATGGTACAACTTTGGAAGTCAGAGCAACCAAAAATATTAAGAAAGGAGAAGAGGTAAGATGAGTCATAGGTTTCATTCAGATAATGCACTAAATTTCTTTGTTTTTTTGAGAAAACAATCACAGTGGTAAGTTTCTATGGGCATGCTGTTCCTGTAAAACGAAAAAAATTGTCATGTGTGAGATAAAGTGAAATTCCAGATTCAGGATGATGGACAATCCCTTTAAGCTAGTGATTGGCCCCAGGCCTTAAGTAGTACCACCTTCAATTCCCGCATGAAATATACAAATTATGTATCTAATTAGCATGATTTATGCAAAAATTGGTTTTATTGGCATATCTTCTGAACCAATTGACCTTCATGATATTTAGTGATAATAAAATGATAAAGCACTGGTCACATTGTAGCGATAGCGTTTATTAATCTATGAAGTATATAAAACGGTCACACTATCGCAATAATGATGAAGCCCTGGTCACACTGGGATACTTTGGTGCCAAGGCGATTGTGGTTTGCGAGAAACTTGTTTTGTACTACACTTATTATGATATATATGTGAATCAGTTGAATGTTTGTGATATTTGTCAATGTCATAATTGTTAAAGCTTTAATTGTTGGTCAAGAAATATGGTTATATACACACAAGTTCTAGTTCTAGTTGTGCATGAATGCTTTTTTAAAAATATCATGTATGAAGACATTTATTTTTGCTTATTCATAATAACCCTTACAAAGCAATATATTACAAAATCGCGCTAAGTCTCGATAATGGGGGTTATATGCAGAGACCAAATCGCTGCTTGAGTACTGACTCAGCTGTGGCTTGCTCCAGATATCACTCGCTTCGGAAACGGGGATCCTCCGTTGGTGAAGGCATGCATTTTTCACCCTTCTCTTTTCGAGGAGATAGGCTGGAAACCAAAAAAGTTCAGAATTCTGTTAGGGTTAAGCTTCAATTTTTTCTACCTATTATACTTTTTTTATTTAACTTTCAGTGTTTTGTCAGCTATGTTGAGCTTTATCAATCGACTGATGAAAGGCGTAAACAAATAGAGGAGTCCTGGTATTTCAAATGTAGTTGCTGTCTATGTGAAGACAGGGATCGGGTAAGTCAATGGGGTTATGATACAGGATTTTACTACCTCGTGATTATTTATAGGTTAATACAGTCTTATTATTGGTCAAATAGAGGAGACGTGTATAAAATATTGTTGGCTACTTTCCCACGTGTGTGATAATACTCAAGTACAGCTGCGCGGGTATGGGTTTCTGTGTTGCACCTGTGTGTTTTACATACACGCAAGAAAAGTTGTAAAAACTTATGCATTGTACTACCGTATGGCTCACAGTTAAATACTAAATTTGTTGACTTTAAAATTTATTGCCAAGTTATATTTTGACTTTTTTGAGGTGTAGTAAAACAAATACAACATGGTTTATTTTGGAGAAATAACGCAAAATACTGTCCCTTGGTGTTGGATGATTGAGACTTCACCTCAAACCATGTTGTATTCGTATTATACCTCTCATACAATTTCCTGTTTTGTTTCTATCTTTTGCTTCAAGGTTATAAGTTCACACAGATATGTGGTTTGAGGGGGAACAATTTTTGTTGCGGTACCTTCCCTAGTTTTACACACCAATGAGTCTCGTGTTCAATTCCCTGTTCTGGCACAGTCACAGTATCTGATTTTCAGTTCATACTCACTTCCTGACTTGCTTGTAACAGTTCATTATGATGTAGGCCTATCTTTAGTTGTGAGTGTAGAACCTTGACCTTCACTATCTTGAAAGTGTATGATATCATCAGAAATTACTGCGTAAATGCTTCCGTTTACAAATATAATGAAATAACATTTTTGGACAGGAAAGAACCAATATTACGGAATCATTGACCCTTATACAAATATTGACTGCTTTGAGGGCCATGGCTTAAGTTATTTTCCCGAGGTGATCTCAAACCATATTCATGGTTTTGAGATCACCGAGGGGAAATCATTTTAACCATGCCCCGAAGAAAAAGCAGTCACTATTCATTTTATATATCGAATATACAGATTTTTTGCATCTGGTTGGTCAAAAGAACCATTTTTGCATTTTCACCCGTTTGTCAATAGTCGCGCGCATATTGCACGTGTTACACCGGCGTTGCTAAATATGCTGAGCGGGCCTAGTTAAATCCAAGCCCTCACTTTTAACAAATCAGAGGACAGTTATCTACATATGAGGTATATAAAGACTATAAGTGACACAAAAATTTAAAAAAATCATTATAATTTTAAGCAATCCATTTCCAGTATCCTTGTTTCATAGTTTGAGCTAGAGTTAACACCTATCCAAAGATTACTGCACATTCATTATCACCAATTATTTTATATATTTTGCAGGATTCCCAAATAAGTGCTTTAAGATGCGGAAACAAACAATGCAATGCTGCTGTACCATTCTATTATTTGAAAACTGCCAATTCATCATGTAAGTGTTGGGCTTCTAACATAGATATAGTAGAGGGGAGATACCGGACTCTGTTCTTATATTGTCTCATGGGGATCCATTGGGGTAATCAGAATTTTGCCGATGATGCATCATATCTTATCGTAACACACAAATAGTGAAAACATGCACACCCATCTGTTTTGTTCAGTTTGCATACCGTTTGCATAAAGCAGTATTTGCATGCTTTCTTTCTACATGCAGCTGAATCTTTGCTCTCGAAATTGAATTTGGCAGAACTCAAGTGGACACAAACCGCGGGGGCTACTTAGTACAAAAGGGGTAATGGGGACGCGCCGCAAATTCGGGTAGCAAAATCAGTCTTTCTGGTATTCAAACCGGTCCTTTTCTTCGCAAAATGTGGTATTTTGATGGGTTTTCTTTTCAAAATTTTCGGAAAATTTGCGCCAAATGCCGCAAATTTGGATATCTTTCTTCTCAAAATGTTAGAAAATTTTGCCAAAATTGAGCAAATTTGGACAGAAAAAATGAGATTTTTAATTAAATTTGGCTCAAAATTTAGAAGATTTGGTCAATGTTTCTGAAAAATTAGTATTTGGATGGGTGGCTTTCCAAATTTCCCAGAGGCACGTTCCTACCCAAACCAAATTTGAGTAACCCCGGGACACAAATACCCGCAATTTGAGGTCCATTATAGCTGATGATGACATTACACTTGACAGTGTAGACAGTCTGATATTTGCCCTCAATCTATGTCTATCGCTTCAGTTAATTCTGAGGCATGCCAAGGCTTAGAAAGTGTGTGATAATTTCTTTAATGTGAAATATGGTTCATCTCATAGAAACCACTCAGTTTCAGGTGCTCTGTGTGTCTCACTTGGTAAATACAGGCTAGACTTTTAACATTAGATTTAGATGGAGTCTGTCCAAGGAACTTTTATAGGAGTAAATGTATTTTATGAGTTTGAGTTATAGTTATAGTTGTAGTTATAGTTGTAGTT
>JXSR01S070968.1:0-16972 GCA_000969725.1 Ophiothrix spiculata
TTGCAATAACCACCTTGTGATCATGAGGCTTTGAAGTCCGAACTATCCGACAGGTCACGTCAAGAAAAAAAATATCACGACCAAGTTCTTCAATATCGATCGCCAGAACTTAAAAATAAATTGCTCATTAAAAGCTAATTTGCATAGGCTCTAAGCGCTGACTGTTGAGTTCAAACTATAATACCAAGGAGTACACCGCCCTGGAAGGATAATAACTAGAAACGTTTTTCGCGGCGTTTAATTCTATACTTTAGGAAATTTTTGTCATGTTGAAGCTACTTCCGGTTTCAGTTCCGGAAAATACCGACTGATGCATTTTTCATGTTTTATTTTTTCTCGAATAAACTAAAGCATTACAGGCTGAAAAAAATGACCGAATTATGTTTGTTGAACTCTATACTAAATAATTCACTGACAAGAAGCTTAAAAGATAACGTCACTTTACAAAGATTAGATTTTATTTCCATTCACTTGACTTCAATCTTTTCGCCATTTTATAAGTTCTCTATGGCAAATTTAACCAAATAAATGTCAAAATTGGTACTGCGCAACATTTTATTTATTAACAAATTGTTTATTCTATTTTCAAATGAAACCTTTAATATAATGTTGCACAGAAGCGATTCGGAGAAATATTCAATTTTTTCCCATGTATTTTGTGTCTAGTTAAAACGTTATCTATGCGTGAAAGTTCGGCTGATCGGGCCAAACCCCGGAGCTCCTCGGGCCAGACCTCGTGTAAGGCACATGGAAATAATTGCTATAATCAGTGCTAGTTCATACTTAGCAAGAGCAAGGCGCTAATGTAGTTTTCATTGAAGACGGTGATGATTTTAGTACTGTTATCTTCCATCGCACGCTCCAAAGAGTCTATCCAACGACAAAAGCTATTGTCTTTAACTACAACGTAGGTCTAATCGATTACTAATAGCTCTTGCAGTTTCAATACAGGGAATGGGAGGCCCATTATAATATTGTATTTCCCAGGGCGTGCGAGTAAATTCAAATGGTAAATATAGTGGTAAGTAGGCCTATAGCTTGAGGAGTGATATTTTGAATCTGAACATTTTCATTGTCGAGTCAATTCATACCCGTTTATTATTCATACCCTGGTTTCATATTTTTTTATGTTTGTTGGTAAAAAGGTCCCGCCGAAAAAGGGATGTAAAATACTTTTTCTGGGTTGAACTTGAGTGTAAAATGAATCATTCAATATTAGAGAGAATCATGAATGATTTAGGAATGATTTTTCTGCAAAAGTATTTAGAAGGATATCATAAAAAAAAACATTCAAACTTAATTGTGATGACCCGAGGAATTTCCCTTAAAATTTATCACCAATGTCATATTAATTTTATATTTAAATTACTTTTATATATTAAGGTCAAGTTACAATTAAGACCACTTCTTTAGCAAATTTTATTCGGCCTTTATATGCCCTAAAATACCCAAATACTCCTAAAATATAGGTATGGGCATTAACTCTGAGCAATAGTGTGACTCTGAGAAAGCAATAGGGGAAAAAACCACGATCGACACTGATGTGTCTAATAATATTCATTATTGAACATGTTGAAGTTGATGTTGATGAGTAATCATTAGGCCTTGTGGTCATCCCCTTTGTAATCGCTGATTCGCAGATCTGCAATTATGCCTATAAAAATTGTACTTAAACTCTGATACTGTATAAATCACAATGGAACAGCAAGGCAGAACTTGAAAGTTGATACACATTGAAGTCCTCACTGCAGTGAGGACTTCAAAGTGGGAGTTCCCCTCTGTACCCGGTTAATGTTCGATAGAGCAAAGGTCTCAATAGGGCACAGGTCACGAGATATTAGAGGAAAATTAACAAGTGTAGAGAAATATCGGGAGAAGCTTCCAGGGCGGTGTAACCAAGGAGGATGAATATACATACAGCTCACCAAGATCAAACAACACTTTTAGTGCTGAGTGCTATTTGCATGGGGAATTCAAATTGATGCTATGAGCTATGTGAATAATATGGACTGGTTGCCAGTGAAATTAATCCGATTATAACATCACTTAGACACTGAATAGGCATACCTTATACCCACATACTAGATATAAACGCAGTAATTCAAATGCTGATTAATAAATGCACATTTGCAATGTCTCCTTACCACGTGACGTCAAACAGTTCTACTGTAATAGTTCAAAGTGGTAATTATTCTGTAAACTGGTTGCATGACAAGCTATCTCACTAATATGTTTTGGCACCCCCTCCCTCTCGGTAAGGTGAATAAGGCACATTGCTTAAAACAAGAAATTTTCAGCGTTCGTTTTATATACATTCCAATATTTGTCCTTTCGTAGTATTTTTGTCGCCGGTGTTCAATGCATAGGAATAGATATATTCAGCCGCGAAAACTCGAAACAACAAGACCATGATACCCCCTATCCCGCCCAATAGAAAAGTATTGAGCCTTCAGCCTAAAAGCATCCTTGTGATATGATAATAAAATGTACTACAAACGAAATACCGTATATAGTCATACGCATATGCAACACTAGCTGTGTACTGTGGTGGAATAATTGAATCTGTGAAATTGTCCGACTATAAAATTGTCCACAGGTCCACAGTCAGCTTATCACTCTTAACAAATACTATTAAGTTCCTTGCATCAAGGACGATTCAAGGTCGCATTATATACTACCTTTATAACATTATGTTCATAAATTATGCTGAATGCCCCAACCAATCATGTTCTAGCGATCACCGTTTTTTACGCGCCACTCACCAAGTGAGCTGCGCAGTTTGACATAAATACTGTAGAAAAATTAAACAGGCATTCATTGACAATACTTTGCCTGTACCGTATTAGGTGAGGATAGCAATCATCAACAAGAACACGAAGTCTCACAGATTTGGCTCTGGCAGCCTTTGATGACCAATATCAGCTTTTAGCATCACATAGTTCTTATCACAGCAGTGGGTAATATCCAAAAATACAGGTGACTTATTTAATCACAATTTGTTTTCAAGGCTAGTCCCACAAATTGTTCCAATATAATTTTCTGCAGTTTTTTTTTTCAAATTAAGTTGTTTCTGTCAGAAAAAGAGCAACTTTAATACATGTATAAACAGAAGCTAAAACGACAGCATATAAGTTTGACTGTATTTTGAAGATAATAACCTACGATAGTTTGAATTAATTTTAATGTTTGGGAAGGAAAGCACTAGCTTGCAGCAGCACACATTTCTTCTCCCAGTAGTGTTCGATCAATTTCTTCCAGCGTTTGTCCGTCTGTAGAAGATACATGTTTCCTGAAACACAAAATAAACACATGTGTGTTCTGTTAATTTTCTACGGAAGAGATATAGGGACAGCTAGGCAATTAGAATACTTAATGTTCGAACTCAAAAATTCGATATCT
Organism: Ophiothrix spiculata; assembly: GCA_000969725.1. NCBI lineage: Eukaryota > Metazoa > Echinodermata > Ophiuroidea > Amphilepidida > Ophiotrichidae > Ophiothrix > Ophiothrix spiculata. The sequence goes on from JXSR01S070968.1 coordinate 3,400, forward strand.
CAAGCAGAATACCTAGATTTCGTACACTTTGAAAATAAAGAAAACTGTAGGCTAAGCTATTGATATTTTCTCTTTTCGCGTGTTGGTTGTCATAGAAAGCAAACCCAATCACCAATGATCACCCTTTTTCATTGAAATATCGTGAGTTCGTCACTTTTCGAGCATGCACAATTAACGCAACTGTCTATATTCGGAAAGAGAGTCATTAGTTCGTGTGTTCATGTTCAGATGCAGCAAACAGAACCGCCTTATTCGTAAGATCTTGATTCTTCTGTTCATAGGCAGCTATAACTCAACCACCTGATCATGATATAAGGTACCATTGGCTACGTAAGTTAGTGTACTACGAACTGTCTAATCTTTAGCAGGATTTCGTGACTTGTCATCTTGAAAAATCCTTCAAATTTTGGGACGAGGTTATCAGTTCATGTGTTTGGAATATGATATGTGTTTAGTTCAAAACCGGGAAAGACAAGAATTTTTCCCACTCTAATTCTCAGTCTAGAAATGGAAAAAGATATGAAATCATGAAAAAAACCCCACTTTATATGAAATCAATCCCCAGAAACAGCCACTTGTATTACACTGTCAAAGTATAGCTCTGTGCACCTACCCACTATGATGAGGCCTTTCTTGGCACGGGTCAGAGCCACATTCATCTGGTTGTCATCCGTAATAAAGCCTAGATTGTGTTTCCTCCAACCATACGTTGAATTCTCTTCAATTTCAACTCTAGGTAAAGAACGAACTGTTGATATGATGACAATGTCCCATTCACTTCCTGTGAAACGATACCAGATCGGAATTAATATAATTATGTATTAGTGACCAAATTTACGGTTGCGAGTTTTTTTTTTTTTTTGGGGGGGGGGCATGTCAATAGTATCACTCGAAGGTTGCAAGCTACTAAACAATGTATGCAAAATGGCGATTGAAAAAGGAATTTTTCTTGGTTATTTCTTATTTTTCTAAAATGTTGCTGATATTTCCTAACTGGAATATGATCGTCATTGTTCATGTTGTTACGCATTATGGTCACCATCGGAGTCCCCATCCCGGGGTCCCCATAACCACCCCTACTGAGATTGCTGGACAAGACGTGCGTTTGAAATGTTCAAGTAAGTACAATATTACAAATTTCTTAATTTCCGAAATTTTCAGACGAGATTATTCGTCTTCTACCCATAAGAATCGAGACGGCGTACAATCTTATTTGAGTTATACGATTCTATAATCAGGTCATACATCTCCAAAGTCCGATCTGAGAAACACTAGACGGGCAAGTGGCACTGTTAGGTCATCAAGCATTGTCAAGTACCAAAGACTTTCGATGGTAGGAAGAACACTCAAATAGCGGTGTGTCGGTGACAGATGTAAGATGATGGGATCTTTCAGTAAAAGTGTTATAAAACGGTGTTTTTCCTAGTATTCTGGTTTCAGTTATTGTGAGCAATCAACGCCGAATACAAAAGTGGCGGGCTTTTGGGTGACAACATCGGGATTTGAGGTCTTTTGGTTGAAAATTAATAATTGGGAATCTTCTAGTGGCACAGAATGTAGGATATCAGGGTCTATAGGGTGAAAATAATTTCAAGAATTATATAGCTCTTGCATAGAGCCCAGTTATTTAGCTTTATTAATTATGTTAGCACTAAACCAGTCAGAATTGGCCAGTCAGAATGAATCGGTAACTAACTGCCTAGTCACTAAATTGGTTTGATCACTGGATTTTATTTGGTAACTGGAATAATTGACTAGACAATGGGGAGGTTGATCAGTGGCGGGGGTTGATCGAGGTTTTTGGGCAAGATCTAAGCATTATTATCACTAGCAAGGAATTTTTAAAAAGTTCAGTCTCTATATGACGATCATATGAACATCATTTTCAATAATTATTTACCCTGACTCTTGATAACAGTGCGGACATCGATGTTTTCTGCATTCCTGGCCTTGAGCCTGAGCTCAATATATTTTCGTTGCAGCTGATATTGAGTGAGTATCACCACATTCTTTGCAGGAATACCATAATGTTTCACAAGAGTGACAGCAATTCTGACCTAATATAGTAATAATGAGAATCAATATGAGGAATACAATCGACTTTTGTCAGAATAGTTACATGATTTATGGAGCAAACTGAAAGGTTGATATGAATTCATTTGAAGACAATTTAAGTAAAACTCAGGGCCATTACTCAATCCGTCTTGTCGACAGTGACATTGACCCGTGACAGGCGAAAGAGATGTCATGAAGTTCAACCTCTGATACCTATCAACTGAGCAGGAGCACGAGAATCCGCTTCGTTCTCACTATTAAACCACCTTCACAATGTATCACTTAGGGTATATCAAAAATCAGAACTAGAGGTACAATACTCCATTATAAGTAAGTCTACGTCTAAAACGGGTCATTAAAGGCCGAACCATAGTCGGCCTCCAAACAATTTTTTTCCTACCAAACATTTGGGCGTGACGTCAAAATGACGAGTGACTTCAAACAAAATAACTTCAACACCGAGTTGAGACCAAATAAAATTTTGCGCTAGATTGCACATGTTATTGAATTGCCATATACATTGGACCAAATGTTTGTTACCCGTTCATACTTTAAATTCGATGGCAAAATGACCAAATGTTTGGGAGGAAAAAATTTGTTATGAGGCCGACTATGGTTCGGCCTTGAGCCTATGCCAACAATTTCGTTTTATCCGACCAAAACCAACTCTTTGATATCAACTTTACGACGACATATATGTCGATGTCGATAAAAAATTATTGCGATATAAATATCGACAAGAAAAACAGCCACGAAAACGTCATTACCTTATACAGCTAACAATCTTCAAACCCCAATATTTAATACAATTGTAGCAAAACTACATCTGTAATCAGACGTAAATGAAGTGGTGCGTCTTAACAGCTCTTAACCAAACACCCCAGCCCTCAAGCCTACAATGTAGACTGCAACAGTATAGACTTACAACTTGCGTGACTTCCTGATGGTTTGCCTTTGACATCTCATTGCCTTCTTCAGTATGCACACTCAGAGTCTCTTCTTTCCCAATAATGTTACAAAACACTGTTGGTTGGTGCTCACCACCAGGCCACCTATATCGAAGTGACCAGAATTGTCGCCTTTGTATAACAACCTCAGCATTCTTCAGACGTCGACGGTAGAATTCTTTTGATGGAAATTCACATATTGCTTTGTGCTTTAAAGAAATTAGTTACGGCACATTTTTCGTTAATCAAAATCCGGTTCACATGCATCGTTTAAATTTATAATACGTTTATTAAAATACACAATGATAAACAAATATGAGAAGAAAACAAACATTTTGGATAAGGATGAACAAAAAGGTCTTAAATAGATAAAAACATGGGGAATGCAGGTGCTTACATGAATTATATAACACTTTTTAACGTGCTTTTCATTTATTTCATTACCATAGAAATACAGTCACATGCCTTACAATGTCTAGGGTATTTGTAGTACACTAATATTGTATATCACCCTATTCCTACTATCAACGGTCCGTTTGGGCCAGCGAAGCGACCGAGATCAAGTGTTTTGTCACACCTGTATGCAGCGCCCCAAGAAGGAGCATTCACACAGGAGACCAACGACTTCATGTGACTTCCGAACCATGGAACAATTAGAGTAAAGTTTCTTGCCCAAGGAAACAAGGAGACATGGTCCAACCAACAGTGTCGGCACCGGGGCGAACCCACAACCACTGTATTACGAGTACCGTCCTCTTACCGTTCGGCAAGGACCTGACCCGTGGCAATTTCTGTAGCAGGGCTCGAAATACCGTTGGAGTCGTACACTTTTCCATTACGATCTCCCATTATATATAGAAGCCATTTTATACATTAAAACAACATATCTTTTTCAGCACAAAATGTATATATCTCTGATTGTCAATTTTATTCTATTGGGACTATGTAACATGGGACTGCGTGTGCTTATTGTAAAATAGCCTATAACAAAATCTATTTTCAGCAAGGCAAATGACACATGTCATGTGGGCGTCTATATTAATATGCACATTAAAAACGCCTTATGTCTTTGAAGCAATCAAGTCCTTAAACGATTCAAAAATATCTAATGATTAAGAGAGTTTAAAATGCAATTAAAGGATGCCACTACAATGTCATGTCTATAATGTTTCAAAGAGTTCCAGTTTGAATCTTTTTGAGTAATATAATTTGGATTTTGTCAAGCTGATACTTACCATACGATATTGTGTATCCAACATTTCCACCTTTTCGGAATACTGTTCCAGCAATGATATATCCATACCTAATTGCTGAGCCATGTTTTCTTGTACAATTGGTCTGAAATAATATAAAATCATCATCGACGCAATAAGATATATATGTTATAGAAAGGGAAATTCAAATCACTATATTTATACTATCGTGTATCCCAGAAAGAGGTTATTAGTTGGCGATAAACAAAATCCATGTTATGGTTTTCTTGAATTGGGTGTTTGAAGTTCCAAAGAAGTTTTGACACTTTTCTCAGCCTACTACTCGAATACATGCTCATTAGTGTGGCTGATTCTTATTTTGAAATAATTATGTTAATCCAGTGCAAAAACAGCGACAAAAATACCTCACTTTTCAACTAATCATAGAGCATCTGAAAAGTGGCAGTATCAGTAAAACAAGGGAATGATTTATTCAACATTTTCTAGGACCCTGATGTCCTCACTGCAAATGTCAGAAAATATATATAACACCTTTGGTAGTAGAAGGAACCCCACCAGGGAACTCCAACAAAGAAATCAAGAAGTATGTGGATGCACAAGAAATGCTAGAAGTCAGAACATGTTAACAGTCAGTCGGTGATTCACTGGCCCTTTGCACTTGAGCATTAATATCAAGGAGAAACAACGTGTCAAACAAAAATATGTTTGTAAAGAGAATATTCCTGATCGTATGACTTTGCTGCAAATTATCGAAGGATTTCCATGACCTTCACAAACTGAGAAAAGCGTTTAAAATCCTTTGGAGCTTCAAACACCAACTTCAAGAAAACTAATCATGCTAATGGATGTTGTTCATTTTTCCCACATCTCTGATGCAAATGTGCTTCCAAAGTTTGATGATTGAGGTATTCATATTTTTTATCAACTTTACCATTTGTCTTATACCTTCAAATTAAATGTGGTCACTGTCGGCCATTTTGAAATGATTTTTAGCTTGTTTTATATAAAGATATGTTTTCTATGATTTTTAGAATTAAGAAAATGACTTGAAAAATGGCTTTAAAAAGTCATTTTTCAATTTGAAGATAGAGACACAATAAACCTCAAGTTGATAGAATCAGATCAGTTTCAAGAAATCCTGCGCGCTGTTATCGGAATATCCACACACCTAGCAACTCTTCCAAAGTTTCGACATTGTAAATAAAAACCATAACACTCTTAGGGAGTGGTGGGAGGGAAAATTTACTCTGAAGATCAAGGACACGTCCATGCTTTAACGGCAGGACACACTAAGAGCTATCAAGGAAAATCGTCTAATAATTAGGAAGAAAGAAACAATATCCGGTATATATTGTTTCTTTATACTCCAAAAATGATACTGAGTCAAGGAAATGGCAAAGCGCTTAAGAATCCAGTCGAAATTTCAGCCTGGGTCAAACAAATTTAGATCTCAAAACAAGAAAATTTACGCCACAAAATTCACATGCAAACCACAAAGATTATAAACAACATTACCTATACAGACGGGGTAATCTTATTTGCCTTGTTCATTTCCCATGCGCATATATAATTAAAAGCATTGTATTGTTTTGTATTGTATAGACTTTAATAAGATTATATTGGATATTGCATAGTCTTCAATACAATAAATTCACCAGGTATGCAGCGACCCACGGATGAGCATTCGCACAAGGGACCAACAGGTTAACGTGAATTTCGAACCACGGAGCAATAAGAGTAATGTTGCCCAAGGAAGCAGGTAGACGTGGTCCGACCAGGCTCGAAACCGGAACCTCTGTATTAGGAGCTCCGTGCTAAGCGCTCGGCCGTGCCCCTCTTAATAGCTATATACGTCACATTTAGATGCCATATTAAGTACTGCACCGTCACTAACCTTAGCTGCTTGTGATCCCCAATCAGGACAATTTTCTCAGGTTTGGTGCTGACCATTGGTACGATGGTTTCCGGTTCATTGCACATTCCTGCCTCGTCCACGATACATTGTATAATCTTAGTGAACTTCCTGATTCTCTTTTGTCCAGCAGTATTGCAGGTGCACAATATAACTTGATGCTTGCCCAATTCCTCGCGCTGTAGGATGAAAATTATAAAGGTCAATCAATAAGTGCTGGATTGTGAACTTTGTTTTAACCATAGACATTGTAAAGTGTCTATGATTGAACTGATTACGATACAACTCTTGAGATCCAAATACTGACTGTAGAAGGATAGCAATGGCTTTAGGTCCAGGAACACGGAGCAGTGTGGGCCAAATTGATAAGAAATCCAATCCATGTTTTGATGAATCTGGAGATGTTCAGAGTTCAGGATGACAGGTAAAGGCTATTTCAAAGTTACTAGATCTTTTTCTGGTGTCAAATCAAAATACAAATAACATCATCAACAACAACAGACTATGGTCACAATACGTCGTACGAACAGTTACGAACAGTGTTTAGTCCGTCTAGAAGGACCACGCGGCGCCCTCGCTGCTCGCTTTGCTCCGATTGCTCGCTTCCTGTGGTCCTTCTTAACGAACTAAACATTGTTCGTAACTGTTCATAGTCTTAGGAATATCTTAACTGTGTTTAAGCCTATGATGATAAATAATTTTTTAATGCATTGTTTCTAGTTAAATCTAATTACCTCAGCTTGTTGAATGGTTTTAAAATAGTGTGTAATGTCATCTTCGCCTGGTACTTTGGCTGGTTTCTGACTAAACTTTTCCCAAAAAGTTCGTATCACTTCTGAAAATGTATTTTGTCTTCCGCGGATCCGAAAATGGAGCGATATGTCCTTGAGTTCTGGGTCCATCTTGACGTCTTCGGCCTCAAGTTTTCGTCTAGGTCCTGGTTCGAATGGTGGTGGGAAATCTTTGTACTCGATGCTTTCGCTGTAAACTCGTAGAATTGACAGCTTGTGGGAATGTTGTAATCTCTTCAAATAACCTGTCAAAAAGAAAGTATTTAGTTTCAGTCGGTAGGAGAAAGAAGGAATACTAAATTTGATTGGACAAGGTTGCCTTCTTTCATGGGCTTTTCAGCATTTTAATAAAATTGGCGGTGAGATGGGATGGATTTTCTGGTGTTTTGTTTTGAAAACAATGGCAAGAACGAAATTATAATATATACTAGTATTAGAAGGTTACATAATTTATCCTGGTGACACCTGACCCATCTCCAATCAATACCACCAATCAATTCTCTGCAGTGCCTTGATGAAGTCCAAAGAGTTTGGATGAAAATTTGCAAGTAAGCAAATAATTTCATTATTTCCAGTATTTGATTTATAATATTTCAACTTTTATTCTGGTGTCTTTATATGACTCACCTGCAATAACGTCAACCGATTTATTGGAAGGGCCACAGTACAGCACCTGTGGGCGTCTACCAGTGTTACGCAATTTCTTGTTAGCCTCGGTGAAGAAATGAACTAAACATGCTCCTGTCATGGTTTTCCCTGTGCCTGAATCACAATATACCATTCATAAGCGTTAACCATATGAAATAAATATCAACTGCCTTATGAGATAGAGAATCATTAAGGGTCAAAACCTAGTTCTTTTGAGCTATCAAATATTTACTGCAACAAGACTGAAGTCTTTATTATCTTATAGGTCACAATCATGACAATAATGAACTATGTATGTATTTTTCTGTTACAACTTAAATCATTGGCTGAATTACATAGCAAGTATGTGATTTAAGGTACACTTACCAGGAGGACCTTGGATGACAGTAAAAGGTTGAGTCAAGGCTTTATGCAAAGCCTTCTTCTGAGAGCCATTCAGTGGTGGAAATGGAGATGCTTTGATTTCAAGGTAATTTGGATTCCTGTCGGCTATTTCTTCGCCACCTATAATTTAAATCAGAAAACATGTATGCATTTGAAGGATAAAACCTGTATCACGCTGTTACGAGTATAAGGGAACAACCAACTGAAAGTTGCGATTGATATTTTTCCTTTGTAGTCATTGTCACTGCTTACGGGATTCCGAATACCATCGTCGAAGCAAACAATACCATGTACAGCGGCACAAAAGCAGTTGTGTTATCACCAGATGGTGAAACTGAGGCTTTCGAAATATTAGCAGGAGTGCTACAAGGCGATACTTTAGCACCGTACCTGTTCATCATTGTGCTAGATTATGTGATGAGAATAGCAATCAGAGAAGACAAGGACATGCTAGGCTTTACAGTTACACCTCGAAGAAGTCGAAGGCACCCTGCAGAAATCATTACCGACCTAGATTTTGCAGATGACATTGCCTTGCTCTCTGACACATTACAACAAGCTCAAGAATTGCTGACCAGAGTTGAGGATGCTGCTGCAACAGTTGGTCTTATGATGAATGCTTCAAAAACCAAATTCATGGCATATAACATCAAGACTGATATTGCACTGTCCACAATAGAGGGAAGTCAACTAGACCAGGTCCAAGACTTTCAATATAGGCTCTTGGGTAGATGAGTCGGAAAAGGATTTTCATGTCCGAAAAGCCCTCGCATGGAAAGCTTGTAACAAAATGCGCCTTCTCTGGAAATCCAATCTACCAGACTTGTTAAAGATCAGCTTCTTCCGTGCAGCCGTAGAAAGTATTCTGTTGTATGGCTCAGAAGGGGGGACACTGACAGAAAGACTTGAAGCCAGGTTAGATGGGTGCTACACCAGACTATTAATGATGGTTCAGAACCTCAACTGGAGAGATCATCCTACCAGGGAGGTAATATATGGTGATCTACCCAAACTATCAGAAATAGTGAGAGGTCGCCGCCTAAACTTTGCTGCTCACTGTGCTAGACGGCTTGAGGAACCAGTGTCTGGACTAGTGTTCTGGACGCCCACCCAAGGGAAACGTGCACAGGGAAGACCAAGGCTGTCCTACCCAGGACTTCTTACTCAGGATGCTGGCATTGATCAAAATGAACTTCTCAAACTCATGCTAAACAGACAACAGTGGAGAAAATTCATCATGGCTTCCGACCGCGGTCGACATAGATAGATAGATAGTAGTCATTGTCCAGTTTTGTGTCAGCGACCAATGACGAAATCACAACAACAAGGAACGAAATTGCAAAGAATGATGCGACATTGGCTTGTGGTGGGGGGCGTTGGGGGTTTCACTAATTGTTTGGCCTATTTGACTTCATGTAGTTTTTAAGTTGTAGCTTAAAGGTGTAGGTTCCTATTTTAACATGTGTATAATCTGCTTTTAACTGATTGACCGTGACCTCTGTAATGCCTTTGGGTGGTTTCACCCTCAGTTTTCTTCTAGTTTACTCTTCAGAGGCAAAACAAAGTAGCAACCCTGAGGATGAGGCTGTTATGAAAATACACAAGAAATGGAAAATAGGTATACCAATTAGCTTTACACTTTTTGCTATATCTCAAAAACTATTTGGAATCATTGGAAGTGAAATTTTGGATTTACAATCAGAAAAATATGAGCTTCGATTTGATATCAAAAAATGCAATACTTCCGGTTGAGCCCTGAGGATGAGAATGTGATTGGAACTTATAAGCATAAAGTATGTTCTGTGTTTGTAAAAGCCAGTTATTATTATCATTACTATTATACTAGTCTATTGTTGAGATTTCCTATAAAAGGGAACAATTATCTGTTTTCAATCATTATTAGTGGATTCTTATTCTTGGCTATAGGATTTATTCTGACTACTGACAGGTCTTGATCATTATTATTCTGTAACTAGTAATAGTTATGCTATTCTGGCATATAACCACGTACCGTACAAATATTATCATTATAAATACTTTCCTTTCTCAGGTAACACACAATGAACCGCCTTATCCTTTTTAAAAGGATTTTTATTTTATTTACATTCATCACCTTACGTTGGTCTTTATTTTCTGGTGTGAAAGATGAATGACTGAACAGACCTCGAAATTGACCACATGCGTTTGTATTAGTTCTGTCTAATTTTCCCGAAATGCACCTATTTATCCTTGCACCTATTTGTTTGTAAGTCACATATTTCACATTCTTTGCAACTGTTTATTTTTAACATGATGGAGACAATCATACCAATCAGAGGGGAGCGTGGTCGAGCGGTTAGAGCACGGGTCTCGTATAATACAGACTTTACGGAAGTTGTGGGCTCGAGTCCCGGGTGCGGTGGTTTTCATTTTCTTGTTTCCTTGGGCAAGAAACTTTACTCTACTACTATATCTTCATGATGTTTGGCTGTATCAAGACCCACCTGCTAAGAGCACTTCTGTGTCACTTCATTTTTCGAAGAAATTGTGTAATGGGTCTGATCCCTGAACATGCTGAATGGACTATCTTTGATTTGTGTGCCCGGTGTAATAGACTGTAGTTTCCGGCCTTCTTAGCGTCCGCCGGACAGTATACTTTAAAACTGGGAGTTCCCCGGATGCCATGTTCTATGTTCCAGTGTTCTAGGACACACAGTTGTATGCTGCACAGTCCTGGGGACAATTTCTAAGTCATGAAATGGAGTGTCCGTAGGACTTTTGATTTTAAATTGTACAGTCCAGTAATGAAACTGAAAGTTCCCCAAAATAGAGTATCCTAGTCACACAGTATTAATCTCAGCTGTCTGGGAGACAGTGGATTTCAGAATTTGGTGTCCGAGAGGACGCCCAGTTTCTGAAACCTATCCGCCGGACAATTTTAGCGACAGGGCTTTCAGTCTCATTGCACCGGTTTCCCTTTCACGATAATGATGACGTGTGTTTCAAAATGTGAGGGGTTTACTCACCGGATTGGTTGATTGGTTTCATCAAACAAATATCTTGGACAATTTCAGGAGCTTTGTCAAGCTGCTGGACAGCCTTTTCGATTCGTCTGAAAATGTAAAACAACCCGTTTTTTTTTTAAAGAACTTGGCTAGTTTCCAGGTGTTTCTTTCATTTCCATTTTTAATGAAATACAAATACATATCTTCAGCTTTTTTTTATATAAAAACATAGGTTATTTAGGTTCACTGCCTTTCTTTAGTTCGTTATGCTAATTGCTATCATAAATACAACTTCAAACAACATAAAATTGATAAAGGTTGAATGATGAACAAAGCAACACAAACGCAGTAATATATCACAGTCAAGCAATTGTAATAATCGATTAATGACTTACCTATCAGGGACTGCTTTTGGTATGACTTCGACCGTACACCTGTGAGCGTCATCCCCGCTGCTGGCTAAAAGTTGGATAGGAAATGGTGACGAACAGTGATGGACTTGGAAGAATACTGTCAGGTAATCTGGTAGTTTTCCATTTCTGGCGTTATCGTCATCTTCTGCGTTTGTGTCAGCTACGAAACCATGTGCAACAAAGGTGGGCTGTTGGTATTCGCTTATCGAATCGAAGTCATATTGCTGCATCATTTGGCTATCAGAGGTAAAGGAGACCCCTTCTTTTCGTTTACTGTATCTGATGCAGAGATAATCAAATTTCAGACCTGTTCCTCTGGGAGATAAAATCTTAATGTGGCGATCGCTGCAAAATTTTGTTGGCAGGCTAAATGACCCACAAGGAAGAGAATCTTCGCTACGCTGTTGCCATTCTATTTGAACACCGTGAATGATGATTGTGTCATTTCCATATACTGCGTTATACACGGTCATCATTTCTATAATAGGAAGCCATGTTTTTTGATACATCTTTATATCTTCCCTATTGGGATGTCTGTCAACTGTTTCGGCAAAACATTCAACAGCTTCACTCCTGTGCTCTGCGCAGAAATTCAACAAGGGAGTGACTTGGACCAAAGCTACTTTGGATGATAAGAGCCCTCGTTGAAGACCTGCTTGTAGTTGAACCTGTACAATATCTCCAGGACAAAACTCACGTTTGAACTCAACATAGTGGTGGCTCTTTTGGCTTAGGCCAGGTTTTGGCCCAAGTTCGCATGTCACCTCTGTGACTATCACTTTCGTCACACTCCCGGTAGGTTTCAGGTACTCCTCTGAAATTGCTTTGCTTTGCTCAGTTTCACTTTGTTCCTGAATAAGGCGTCTAAGAGAGAATTCATCACCATAATTGACACAATTCTGCATTTCGATCCACCGTGAAGCTGGCATCGTGACAACGAATCTCTTCGTATCCAGTTCAATGTTCTTTTGACGATTTGCTCTTATATCGTATGGTGATATTTCTTTCACCAGCCGCACATCAAAGATTCGTTCTTTCCAATTAATTCTAGCTTTCCTCTTCTCGTCATCAACATCTGGCTTGCCAATGGGCTTTAGAAGATTGAAAGCGATGTCACTTCTGCGATTAGCTTCTGAAATCATCGGATATGATGAGAACCCGACCATCATGTTATTGTCTGAAACGCTTTCGACAACTGACAGTACACTAACTGGAGATCGTCTGACGTGAAGAGCTAATTGTAAGGCACATGATTTGGTTTCAAAATCTTTGGCTTTGGCGCTCTTTACGCTGCATTGATGGCATACGTCGGACACGTCGCGCTGTTCATGAACAGGATGTGTGCCTGTTAACGCTGCTTTAAGCAACCTGTGGACAACAATGTCTATGTATCTACGAATAGGCGATGTAAAGTGTGTGTAGAATTTCATGTGAAGTGATGTGTGTGCAAGTTTGTCGTTCTTGTATTCACCTGAACAGACATAATCAGCTTTACGCATAACATGATGAAGACCAGACAGAGCAGGAACCATTTGAGGGTGATTTTGGTCTGATGTGATAATCGTAGCTAGGAGCCTTTTGTCATTTGGGTTATCAAGATTCATCGATTGTATCTTTGACCAAACTGTTTTCTGAATGTCAATAGTGTCCGTGTCATGAATCTCTATAACATCTGCAAAGTCTTCGTCCCCAAGACTCCTCAAGTACGATTCCTCTTCAGATAAGTATACACTGCTAGCGATACCCCTTCCGTGCGCATCATGCCAATACTTCAGTTTCTTCATTTCAGGTGCTAATTGACGTCGGATTGGCACTTTGTTTGGGTACTTTTCCACAAGAAAATTTCCAACTACACGGTTTGCCAAAATCATCAGTTCTTCAACTAAAATATGTGCCTGTGGTGTCTTTGCAGAATCACCCTCTAGATATTGCGCATATCGGCGACCTTTAAGACGCTGACCTCTAATAATGGTTGCTACATGATGTAAAAGAATGACATTATTGCGGGTGGTATCATCCACTACCACTCCCACACTTTTCTCAATTATACGCTCTGCTTCACAATATGTTAGTCGGCGTCTATTGCAAATAACTGTCTGACGAATCTCTGGTTGGTCAATCAAGTTGCCATTGGTGTCAATTTTAGCAAAAATTGAAACAGCATGTCTGCATTTACCTTGTACGAAGCTACACAGGTCAGTGCTTAGCAGCGGAGGAAGCATATG
>JXSR01S070968.1:41624-52715 GCA_000969725.1 Ophiothrix spiculata
AATTAATTATTTAATTAAAGAAGTCTTAATTACTCAGATCTTTAATTGCAGCAGTAAGGGAATTTTTTCAAAAAGGATTTTTCAGTGTGAGATGTTGCAATCTAGGATAATTTCCAATTTTGTAAAAATAGGCATGATTGCATGAACCTATCAAATTTGATTAAATTAAAGTAACCAATCAGATCTAACTGAGATGGGAATTTCCATGATGATATTGCTAAGACTGTGACTTTAGTTAACTTTTGTAAATTCCCAATAGCCATATAAGGTTTTTGTGCTTACTCTAACTTTATAAATGGATTGTGGGAAATCCCCAGTGTACTGAAATAATGATGACATCGGTGTTTTTTAAAAAGTCTGGACAATTTTTCCAGTCTTGAGGGAGAAGGGAAATTGACGCTGTCGATGCTAGTTGGAAAGCTACATTTTGTTGGATGGAGTCATTATACAGACAAATGGAGATTGGAGTTTAGAGATATTTTGAATGGAGATTGGCGATACCTTGTTGGAGGTGGAGTTGGAGATATTTGTGTTAAAGAGACAGTGGAGCATTATCAGAGTGGATAATTTTATGTGCGTTGGATCCAGCTTGTGCAATATTTTATAAAGCCAAGCAGAGCTTCGTTGTGATTGCTGGACTATAAAGCGTCGTTGGAGGTCGTCAGGAACATTGTGGAACTACTTTTCCAAGTGGACTCGGGACTTATGATATATGACTTTGTGCCGTGGATTAATAGAGGATTATGAATTATATCCTAGGATTGCGCGGATCTCGCAATTGTAACTGTAAGTTTTGATATAAGGTAAATTTAAGATTTTCAACTGTGCTGAAAGAAAGTACATGCATTAACAGTTTTTGTATCCAAATTTCAGTGTATTTATTTTGTTTTATTCAAGAACCCGTAAGGTGATTTTCGCCATGGTCATTTTACATCTTTGACCGTAACAAAGTCTAGCAATATTATCATGGTTGTGTTTTCTCAACAATTTGTATTTTTCAGCATTATTTTTCTTTTTTCGAAACCCAGTTTGTTTTTTGAATAACACAGTTGGAAAATGATCTGTAATATCCGTTACAATTATTCATATTTTAACATTTTCATTAGAGTTTGTTAATATGTTATCGATAATGGTTGCGACGTTTCAGTAATACGAGTCGGTTTGAGAATTGTAGGAACTGTGTATTGTGAATAAATGAAGTCCAAGAAATTATTTGTAGGCCTATGTTCATCATATTTTAGAAGGTCTATGTTATAGTCACAAAGAATATAATATTGTTTGTTTTCTTTACTTAAAGTTTGTAAAATCTGATCAAATATGGTGTTGAAGTTATAAATATGTTTACGTGCCCTACAGATAACGCCCACTATAATATTTTAATCATTTGCATTTTCAATTTCAACAAAACATGATTCAAGATGTGAAGTTGCTTCACACAGATCTTTTCTTAATTTATAAGACATATCACTCCTAATATACATGCAAACACCACCTGATTTTCCAATGGCGGATCCATAGGGGGGCCCGAGGGGCCCAGGCCCCCCCCCCCCAAAAAAAAAAAAAAAAAAGAAGAAGAAGAAGAAGAAGCGGAAGAAAAGAAAGTAAAAGGAAAGGAAAGGAAAGAAAAATAGGAATGGAAAAAAAGCGGACGAAAAGAGATGGAAGGGCAAAGACAAAAGTTGCATAGCTTTTAGCCAAGGCACAGCCAAAACAAAAGCCTTCTGGTACTCGGCATACAAGAACCCCACAAATGTGGCAATGAAGGGAAAGTTTGAAAGTTGTATAGAATTTTAATGCATCAAAAAATTGAAATTGACGTTTTTCATCCTGTTTTAACAAGGAAATCGCTTTGAAAATGAGCTCTCTGAAGAAGGCCAAATCCCCCTTTTGTTGTCCTCATCATTTAAAAATCAAGGCGTTACAAGTGGGGGCAGCTTGACCCCCGGACGCCAAAAATCGGGAAGGAGGGGAAAAAACTGGGAAGGGAAGAAAGGGAGGAAGCAGAGAGAGAAAGAAAAAATAGGGAAAGAGGGAAGCAGAGAAAGTGGAAATATGAAGGAAAAGGGGAAGGAAAAGAGAAACAGAAGGAAAAGGAGGGAAGAGAAAAGGGAAAGAAGAGAAAAAGAAAGAAAAAGGGGAAGAGGGAAGAAGAGAAAGGGGAAAGGAAACAAAATTTGTCTGTTGCTGAATGTGTTTCCCTTTAGTATCTTGCCGATATTTTGATGGAAAAGTGCCAAATGAAGCATCAAGTAGCAAAAATCTCAGTAATCGAGTAATTTGTGTTTTGAAATTCCAAAATTTTCTCATTCCTGAGGGGGCACATCCCCCTCAAACTCAAATTATCCATGGAGTACCTTGTCTAGATTTGGATGGAAAAGTGCTAACTTGAAGCATCAAGTAGCTAAAATCTATGCACCAAATTGAGTAATTTGTGTTTTGAAATTCAAAAATTTTCTCATTCCTGAGGGGGCACATCCCCCTCAAACACCCTCTATACATTATGTTTGTCTTTTGCTGAAATAATAATGTGTTTCCCTGGAGTACCTTGCCGAGATTTAGATGGAAAAGTGCTAACTTGAAGCATCAAGTAGCAAAAACCTATGCACCAAACTGAGTAATTTGTGTTTTGAAATTCCAAAATTTTCTCATTCCCCCTATACATTATGTTTGTCTATTGCTGAATGTGATTCCCTGAAGTACCTTGCCGAGATTTTGATGGAAAAGTGCTAACAAATGTGCATCAAATATATGCAACAGTCGAGTAATTTGTGTTTTGAAATGCCAAAATGTTCTTATTCAAACACAATTTTTTTCAAAAATAGTATCAATTACTCTCTTTTTTGTTAATGGCACAAAAGAAAACTTTGGTATAATGGCAAAAAATACCACTAAACACCCCACCCCCATCCCGACCCCACCCCGTCCTTTACAATGGTCTGGAGAGCTCCGCTCATTTTGTTTCCAAAGCTCGGATGAGTCAACAAATGTTGGGCCCCCCTCTTGACCAAACCTGGATCCGCTACTGTTTTCTTCCTTTGCGGTTTACATATTCCAAACTATATTCAGGCAGATTAAGAATGTCTTGAGGTTTATCCTTAAGTTATGTTTCTGTGAGACCAATAATGTTATTTATGATTTAAGATTTTTAAACATTGAGTCATTCTATCAAAATTTTTATTAATGCTTTGGATATTCAAATTAAAAAATGAAAAGCCGATATCATCATTCAAAATATTTTTGCTTAGTTGACTTGTTGTAACATAACTACAATCAACTTCGCATGATGCATCATCAGAAATATTTGAATCTATCGTTTGAGATGTTTTTAGCATGTTTTCATATCTTAAAGGATTGAACACCATTTTATCATATTTTTCGAGATCTATGTCCGATACATCCACATTTTCATTTAATTTGTCAATATCATTACAATCATTTGCAACATTATTAGATTCATTTAAACTTTTACATTTATCACAAATCCAATCATCAAATTTAGTTTTTTCAATTCTTTTTGTTTTAGTTTTGTGCATTTTTATGGACATACAATTTACAATTATTACAAGAAATCAATCTATGGCATGGTTTGATTAGTTGGGCACACGATCACGAGACACATACATTGTTTAAATCTAACATCAAATAGAAAAATAAATTTGCTAAAAATTAAACAAAATCATTTAAGAATAAAGATGTAAATAACAGCAACCATGAAATGTGATGAATGCAATGGTGGTAAATTATTACAAAAAAATATTCCATCCGTGAAAACAAAATGCAATGGTCATGATGATTAGCAAGAGGATTAACATGGCTGTTTCAGGCAAGATCTTGGAATTTTATTTGACAAGCAAGGAATTGTGCCATTTATGGCCTTGTGTAAAATGGGCGATAACACAGCGAGACATCGCACTAAGTGGCCCCGACCACTACTTAAGTTTTTGGTTGGAATCATGCCCGTGTTTGAAAAATATAACTTTTAAATTGTCGAGACCCAACAAAGGGATATTTATTTATCAAGAGTGCCAGTGACATAAAACGTCTTGAATAACAAGCTAAAATCGAGTTACTGAAAACCACATGACAAAATTTGACACAATTCAATCAACATATTACATGGGCTTTTTGAATTGGGTGGCTGAGTATACACTGCATGTAGCTGTTCGTGGATTTTTCGTATATAGCTGACTGAAAAAATCGTCATTCATCTATTATCTAATGAAATTGATATTGGCAATGATAAAGCTGATATTACACATGTTGGTAAGTATCCCCAAATCAAATGACAAAAAAAACCTACTTAGATGATAATATATTGAGCAAATAAAGTATTTTCTTTAGTGAAAGATGGGCGCCCTATTCTATTCGGTTGTCACCTTGTGCAATGAACGCGTCATCATTCACCTCACACTAGTATCCAAAAGTATCTCAAATTGGCAAAAGTGTCTCAAATAAAAAATCATCTCATGTGTCTCATTTTGCTTATTGTTTTTTGAAGCAAAATGAGATGCATTATGAGATTATTTTCAATTTGAGACACTTTTGCCATTGTTTGCCAATTTGAGATACTTTTCAATACTAGTGTCATGGAAATATCTGTAGTATTGTACTAATGTACTCATATAAGCTCATATGTATTAAACATTGTTCCTCTATAGTATGATAAAAACGCGGATAAAGAATAACTTTCCAAAGAGAAGAAATATCATACCTATATACAACAGAGGGATAATTTTTGAAGGTCTAACTATGATACAGAAAAACAAACAAGCAAACAATAAACACAAATAAATCAAACAGCCCTTAAGAGTTTATGAAGATTCACTCGAGAGATAAGACAACTATACATCATGGTCCATTACGTCACAGAATCTTGGCTATTTAAACGAAATTAAACTTGGCTACACATACCTCTTGCGGAAGCGTGTTGATCAACTCGAGGAGATGTACTGCATGATGGAACATTGCCATCGGATTGCTACGATCGACAAACCTCGTAAGTCCGTTAAGTGCAGCAATCATGTAGATATGAGATCTAATATCATCAGAATCCATATTATGTACTTTAAATAATGGAAAAGAAATTTTAGCTGTATTAAATCGAGGGTTTAAAAAGTTCATAGTTTAAATGTGTCTCAGTCTATTGTCAGATATACTCTCTAAATGTAAGAGAGTGAATTTCAACTCTTTGTAGGAGTTAAACGCAGGACAATACGTGTTTTTGAGTGGACAAACACTCTAAAAGGAGTAAAAGGGTATTTTTAATGACAATCTTCCACTCTTTTGGGAGTGAAAATTTAACTTTCACACTCATTTTAGAGTGAAAATGTTCCAGACGAAAACGGATTGTCCTGCGTCTAACTCCCTTCACTCCTTTTTGAGTGAATTTTCACTCTTTCCGCTCGTTTTACATTTAGAGAGTAGGGTGTCAAATTAAAATTAAAATTTCAGCGCTTGTATATACACAAATCTTCTAATTACCATGATTACGTTTACGAGTTCCACATTGACGCACGAACCATTTATGCAAGGTGAGGCGATATTTTTTTGGTTGTCTTTATTTTCAGTGTTATTTATAGTGTTTTCTTACCTATTTGAGAATCATCTAAGCTCACTTGGTAAAAGAATCGTTGTATCTCGAGGTCATCTGAGATGTTTGCCTACAAACGATCATAAAAAGATTTTATCATTACTGAATCATTAATAGGCTAGAGTTTGTTATTATAAAATTTTAAGTCATAAATGCTACTCTAATCGACGTTTTACTTCATTTTTAAATGATGACAGGCAAGAGCTACCCACATCAAAGAAAGACCAAAGAACAAGCCCATCTGAACTGCATGAATCTCAATGTTAAGGAATACATTAACATACCAAAACCATCTGAAAATGAAGCATGGAAAGCCCTTGATGATCAATTGTATGAAGAACTACCATCAGAAATAGGAGAAATGTCACCAAGTGAACAACTCAATAATCTTGTTAACCAAGTTCACAAGAGACTAGTAGACAAATTTGGGATGAGACCAACATCGGACAGTCACGTAAAACCGTGGGTCCCCTGTACGAATAGACTCCTTCATGGGGTATGCATGTTATGCAAGTATTTGTATCATTGATTGATTGATTGATTGATTGATTGATTGATTGATCATCAAGTAAGGCAAACAGAAAAACAAAACTTCTCGACAACAGATAAGAAGAAGTTGAGACAACTGGAGAAACTACTAAAACGTCAAACAAACAAAATAATGTTCCAGCTAAAAAAACTGAAGAAAGATTTCCACAAAATGTAATACTTCATAATAAAGTTCGAAAACTGGAGCTGAAGAAACAATCGAAAACATCCGGTAACACAGTCCAGGACAACTTTAGCAAGAACCCGCATCAATTTGCCAAGAAACTGCTCAACCAAACTGAAAGCAGAATACTCACTTTCAACATGTGTTCAAGAAAAAATACAGCTGAAAAACCTTCAGCTCAATCAACGGTGATAAAAGCTTAACTACAAATATCACCCACTGAAAGGAATGACATGTCCATAATTTCCATAGAAACCATTCAATACCAAACGACCCAACATGACTGAATTGACAAACTACCTAATGAAGAGGAGAATCTCCAATGCTCCTGGTTCTAACTGTATACCTTATTTGTTATGGAAGAAGTACTCAAAAACTAAATGATTCCTACATGAAATAATTTGCAGCATATAGAGAACAGGAAGCATACCCTTGAGCTGGCGAACAGGTGAAACCATTTTTATTTCCAAAGATGAAAACACATCAGATCCGTCCCACTTAAGACCAATCACACTGAAGAACTCCAGTGGAAACCTGAATGGGAATTCTAGCTCAACGCACTATTGTTTTCCTGACTGAAAACAACTATTATAGACCCATCCATTCAAAGAGGTTTCATGGAGAAAGTATCCGGTTGTGTAGAACACACAGAAATGTTACAAGATGCTATAAAGAATGGAATATTGTAGCAACATGGCTTGATCTACAAATCGCCTATGGAACCGTACCACACAACCTAAATCCAGTTCCCTGTTCCGGATAACATCCGTAGAATGATCTTTAAGTACTATGACGAAAGCTACAACATCCGTGTGAAGACCAAAGAGCAGATAACAGAATGGGATCCATTGCGAAGTCTGTCAGTGTCTTCCAAGGATGCCCACTATCCTGCATTCTATTCTTGGCTGTATTCAACGTATATAGTATGCCTCGACCTTCTTGACAAACCAGCCAACTTGGGTATAAAATTAATAACACGACAATCAGATCATCTGCTATACCTATGCAGATGACCTCACTCTAATTGCCGTTCACGCGTACCAGTACGCGCCAGTTTCCGAGTTGATTAGTCCCGCAATACGCATGCGCATATTCTCTGAGTAGTGTTTTGAAGCTAAAAATGGCCATATTTTAGTATTTTTCTAGAAAATTAGGTCCGTGACCCCCAATTTTTATTTTTTTATTTGAAAGAACATACTTGTGCGCAACTTTTATAAAAAAATTAACAAAATTACTCCAGCAGATTTTTTGAATCAACACTAAATAATTTCACTTTTGCCACATTTTCCATAGACCCCTGTACTAATTTGTCCCCCAAAACCTCCAAAAATGGTGTTTTTAAACAGACTCTCATGCAAAAACGAGTCCCGTACCCCCCAATTTCTATTTTAAAAATCGGTTCTACATCGATAAAATATCATTCATGCCGATTTATACAAAAATTGCTCTAGCGGATCTCCCATGGACCAAACACCTTAAGTGTATACGTACTATGCGATCCAAACGAAACAAATGCTGGTCGCATGCCATGAAGAAGTATGCCCCTAACAAAACACAAAGAAGAGAAGGACATAAAACACAGTATGTGGCGTACGATTTCCAAGTTTACAAACGACGGGGGAGAGATTGCCAGTATCCACAGTCCACCAATAGGCAGGAATAAGCCTATGCACCACCAACACTGCTCTCTACAGAAGCAGAATAAAGTATGGCTTGCAACTAAAGATCTTGATTACATCTGTAGTTAAGTGCATGCAAGTCAATAAACATGATAAATACCATCTCAACAAACACCATGTAGTCATATACGGATAAACAAGCATATCATCTTCGTCTACATCTTTGACTAGACTTGTTAGACTTTGAACCATATCCTTAATGAGTCTTATGGAAACAGAGACCTGCTCTATCTGTCTGGTCTCTGCACATTTCATTAAGAATTAAGTTGCGTTCTCTCTGTTCTACCTCTTTAACTCCATTCCATCTAACTTGCTTTGCTTTCTTTTGAATGCAGTCTTTGTATAGAGCTTGAGCGCTTCCATCTACAGGGTGTTTGTAGAGATGGTATTTAGTGTCAAGCATGGGAATCTGTCATGCAAGTTGATACATCGTGGAAGAAACTGTTGTATGTATGGAAACCTGAGTTGATGTCTTTCCACTTCAATGCTATACATGACCAACTGCCATCTCCTGCAAATCTGAGACTATGGGGCAAAACCAATCTAGGCTCGTGTCAACTTTGTCACCACAGCAACTGCACACTGTTCCACATCCATGGCTGCAACTACTTCCTGCAAAGCGGGCGATACAACTGGCGTCATGACCAAACCCTGGAAACTATAACTTTAGGATCGATGCCCTTCATAGACCAAGCCAATGCAAGAGAACATTGTACACAAGACATGGGCTATATGCCTCTACAATCGCATTCAAAACTGCAGATGGAACAGCCTACAGAGACCTAGCTATACCACTCCTAAACAGTTGCGTAATTGGTGTTGGTCGCCGGGGGGGTGGGGGGAAAGCCCCAAAATTCCCCCTGACGGAATTTTACCCCCCTTCCTCCACCCCCACCTCTTCTTTTTTTCCCTTTCTCTTTCCCCTTTTCTTTTCTCTTTCTTCCTCTTTTCCCTTCTATTCCTCTTTTTTTCCTTTTCCCCTCTTTTTTTCTTCTTTCTTTTCCCCTTTCCTTCCTCTTTTCTCTCCCTTTCCCTTCATTTTCCTTCTTCCCCTCCCCTTTATTTTTCCCCCTGGATCCGTGAAATTTCCCCTTGAGAGCCTTCCCGTCACCGGTTGTGCTCCTAAAGAACGAGTACAACCCCATTCTCCAAAAAAACTAATGACTGGGAAGTTCTGATGGACGAAGAACATAAGCAAATAGTGTTCCCTCCACAAATATGGCAGAAACAGCTAAACGTCCTGATATCACAATCTAATCAGAGAGGACGCTTAACTCTTACCTGACCGTTCCAATGGAGGAGAACCTGGGCAATGCATATGTCAGGAATAAGTGCAAATAACAAGTTAAATAGGAAGCAAGGGCTTCTATAATACACCACTGAGCAAATGCCTTGCTGCATTAGAAGTCCCATGTGGTTAAAGAAACTCCATCATGGACACCGCCTCAAAGACTGCATTGGGAGTATTAAAGCTATGTTTTCTGGCTATGCCGTCAAAACAAGTAATAATTTAATCAGATGGAGCTAACAACACCTGATAGACTCCAAGCCGAAATGAAAATACTCCAGTAAGATTAGGTCCTTAATGATACTGCACGTTTCAGCTTGTTTAAGTAGTGCAAACTCTACCCAGTGGACTCACGTTTGGCCTGCTGGGTAATATAGGGACATTCATTAGGCACACTGGTTTCCGTTACTCATACCAGCAGCTCCTATTCTCCTAAGAAGTAACATGTATTAATGATAGTCTTTAACTACCTCAGAGGTCGGTGCGACGGTTGGGATCCCATAAAACCGGTCTAACCTACCAAAGTCTGGTCAGAAGTCCAGAAACCTCTATAGAGTGTTAATGTATATATATATTACAGAATATATTACAGATCAACAAACTTTTCCCAATGTTATCACCACAATAAAGAACTATAACGAAGTGCTTATCATAAAAAGGTAAAATAAGGTTTCGGAGGTGACAACGCTGGTGCTCTTCCAATGAATAACTTCTTCTTTCTCAGAAGCAGATTTACCACTAAACAAATGAAGCAAATTTAAAAAGAATCGAAAAGAATGTTTTGTTTGTAAATATCAATAAACAACAAAATAGTTATACCAGTTTAAGCGCGCATTCCACTCGGGCAAGCATGATGTTCCTGTTGATGGCAACATTCATTTGAAAGCCGATGCTCTGTGCATATTGTCCCACTTCTAAACCTCTGGAATATATTCTGATAGCTAAATCAAGCAGTCCCATTTTCTCCACTGCCTCAGCCGTTTTTTGAATTCCATGTTGCAAATTCCGTAAATGTGTTTTCATCTAGTAAGGGAAAAGAGATAATGAAAATGTATATGTTGATAAAGTTCATATGAGCTTGCAAGTATAAGATTTGACCTCCTATTTTGCTAGGTTTTTTCATATTTGCAATGCAAAAAGCCGTAAGATGTGTTTGGCCATCTTTGTTTAGCAGTACCTGGCAAGTAGCTCTACAGGGTGGACCAATAAAAGCGTTATTGAAGTTCAATGTCGCGTAACCTAAAATTGAAAAATAATTCAAGAATAATGTTTACATATTCATAAACTCTGGTATCTTGTCCGTGTATGGTGAAAATTTCATGTCAAACAAAGCTCGCATTACAAAGTTATTGACATTCGCACAAAAAACGCCAAACCACTTTGTCCACGGCCGGAAATACTTTAACGTTCAATAGAATCATAGTTAGGTCTACAATCAGTATGGTTTTTATTTCATTATGATGTTGATGCTTATCATCATTGTATTAAAGGTGCATTTCATTGACTGAGAGCACTATTTACATGCATACATGCATCACAATAACATAAGTTTGGTGTACTTCCAAAATAATCAAAGGAATTTATTGGGCGCGAAGTTCAAATCGGCAATGGCAGTGCATGTATTTGGTCGTTTTCATTTATAACGTTGGTTTGTAAGGTTGTAAGAGGTAGAAGTTCATAAGTTGCGAGAGAACATTTATTGCTGAACGTGTTTTTTTTTAGAACTGGTAGCTACTCATCCGGCTAAGCTAACTCTGTAAATAGTCTGTGTAGATGGTACACGTGCAGTAGGAATGACTTTCCTAATGCACGTATCTACAAA
>JXSR01S070979.1:12827-24916 GCA_000969725.1 Ophiothrix spiculata
TAAAAGGGTTATGATATCTTGCTCAGAAGACACCACAGGTTAGTCTCATACCTATATATAAAGTGCTAAGAGGTCACAGTGGGTCAGTCTATGGAAGCAGTATTTCTCCCGATAAAAGGGTTATGATATCATGCTCAGAAGACACCACAGGTTAGTCTCATACCTATATATAAAGTGCTAAGAGGTCACAGTGGGTCAGTCTATGGATGCAGTATTTCTCCTGATAAAAGGGTTATGATATCGTGCTCAGAAGACACCACAGGTTAGTCTCATACCTACGTACAAAGTGCTAAGAGGTCACAGTGGGTCAGTCTACGGATGCAGTATTTCTCCTGATTAAAGGGTTATGATATCGTGCTCAGAAGACACCACAGGTTCAAAGTCTCATTCCTACGTACAATGTGCTTAGAGGTCACAGTTGGTCAGTCTATGGATGCAGTATTTCTCCTGATAAAAGGGTTATGATATCGTGCTCAGAAGACACCACAGGTTAGTCTCATACCTATGTACAATGTGCTAAGAGGTCACAGTGGGTAAGTCTATAGATGCAGTATTTCTCCTGATAAAAGGGTTATGCTCAGAAGATGCCACAGGTTACATACATACCTATGTACAACACTTTAGTGCTTATAAAGAGGACAGTGGGTCCGTCTATGAATACAGTATTTCTCAAGGACTTATAATGATCACATTGCAAGACTGTATGAATGTACATATTTTAATATAATGGCCCTAAAACGATCCACTGAGGAAAACTACATGGAATTACAAACTTGTTTACATTTTTTGTTATACATGTGCATAGAGTAACCACCTGTACAAATGATATCTAAAATCTAAAGTAGTCCTAAAATATAACCTTTGGGAACACCACATAAAATAACCATATTTTGTATATCTTTGTTTTTGTAGTCTACAAATCTACAAATTATCTACAAATGTATTTTGTATTTCAATGTATTTATCTTTAACTGTATTGTTTTGTATTTCATGTTTGCGCCTCGGAATAGTACTACTAGATTGATGGCGCATTACAAATGATTATTATTATTATTATTATTATTAGTCCATGCATGGAGTACCAGTACGTTTACCAACACAGCCATATACCGAGGCCATAATTACCCCGTGTAGGATGTAGAATTCAGTCCACTGGGGATCATATATATATCTATAGTGGTCCTAAAATATTACCTTGGGGAACACCACATAAAATGACCATCTTTTGTATATCTTTCTAGTCCGTGCATGGAGTACCAGTACCTTTACCAACACAGCCATATACCGAGGCCATAATTACCCCGTGTGGGATGTAGAATTCAGTCCTCTGGGGATGTACTTTGCAACAGCCTGTAAAGATCACACCGCAAGACTTTGGTCTTTGGACAGGACGTATCCGCTCAGAATATTTGCTGGTCATATAACAGATGTCGATGTAAGTATGAGAGGCATTCATGGTTGATTCTATAAAGGGGGAGGGGTGTAATTTCATCCAAATCAAGTTATTGGACAAAATGGCAGGTGGAGGATGTCATTTTGACAATGTTAGCCCAAGATAATTGGCTAATTCTGGCCTAACATTTGGTAAACTTAACTTTGCTATTTTTGGGGCATTATCCCAGTGGGCACAGATTAACTTCTCAACCACATCTCAATGTTGATATATGGTTGAGAAATGAGTTGAATTTGTAACAATGATCAACCAAAATTCAACTTTCTCAACTGAAATTCAACTTTAGGCCTAAAAAATAAATTGTTTGTTTGTCCTCCAGTGGAAAAATTAAAATTTTGGGTGGGTCGGTCGGTCGGTTGATATTTTCTTTTAATTTTCTTTTTACTCTACACAAAAAGAATGATCTCATTCCATGGATTTTATAGTGAGTACCAAGCAATGCAGG
Organism: Ophiothrix spiculata; assembly: GCA_000969725.1. Taxonomy (NCBI): domain Eukaryota; kingdom Metazoa; phylum Echinodermata; class Ophiuroidea; order Amphilepidida; family Ophiotrichidae; genus Ophiothrix; species Ophiothrix spiculata. Next base: position 14,726 of record JXSR01S070979.1, read on the forward strand.
GCTTCATCAAATATTGTGGGTCATTACTTAGAGTAAATATGCATTTTATTACTAAATGTGACTTTATATTGCTAAATTTTACATTTTTCGTCAAAAATATTGAGTTTTCATATTTTAGGTGTTTGATGAAAAAAACAACAACCTGAAATACCTGACCCAAATTGTTGTCATTTTAGGGTCGGTCGCAGTGGGCAAACAAACATATTTTTTTAGGCCTTATCAATGTTAACTTCAATTTATTATGTTAGGCAAATCCAAGAAAGTAAACTTACTTGTTTAGCTTTCGTCTTCACGTGTTGAAGACTTGATCATAACTGGCTTGATCCGTTGCTACTCCTGCAAGTCTTGACAGTAGTCTCTTTCACAGGTTTGGATGTTATCAGCAACGAATCAAATACGTGATCTAGAGTGATGCTTCCTACGTCACGGTTCATTGTTTTGCTCCCCCTCTTGCGAATCCAAACCTGTGAAAGAGACTACTGTCAAGACTTGCAGGAGTAGCAACGGATCAAGCCAGTTGTGATCAAGTCTTCAACCCGTGAAGGCGAAAGCTAAACAAGTAAGTTTACTTTCTTGGATTTGCCTAACATAACAAAGTTATTTATGAACAATCCTACAGATGAAGCTATTTGATCTTATCAATGTTGATATGAGGTTTAAATGTTGATTTTTGGTTGAACTGTGGTTGAATTGAAGTTGAGATATCAACTTTGTGGTTTAATCGGGGTTGATTTGAAGTTGTGATATCATCTATAAGTAGTAGAATTAGGGTTGATTTGACCGTGAGATATCAACTTTTGTGGTTGAATTCATTGTGGTTGATCTGAAGTTGAGATATCATCGTTGATAAAAGGTTGAATTAAGGTTGAAATTTTGATTAATATTTCGTTGATTTGAGGTTGAGATGGTTGAATTTCGGTTGAACTTTGGTTGAATTGAAGTTAAGATATCAACTTTCATGGATGAATTGTAGCTGATTTTAAGTTGAGTTATCAACTTGCTTGGGTTGAATTGTGGTTGATTTTGAGTTGAAATATCAGCTTTTCAGTTGATTTGTGGTTGAGATCAGGTTGAGATCTCAACGTTTATAACAAGTTGAATTTAAGTTGAAATTTTGGTTGATATTCGGTTGAGATGGTTGAATTTTGGTTGAATTATAGTTGAATTTCAGTAGAGAAAGTTGAATTTTGGTTGATCATTGTTACAAATTCAACTCATTTCTCAACCAAATATCAATGTTGAGGAAGTTGAGGTCTCAACGTTGAATCAACGTTGAGAAGTTGATTTGTGCCCCCTGGGGTAGGCCTAGCATCCGTGACTAAAAGAGATGCAGAAGGGAATTCTGACAAAGCGTTGTATGCTGTTTACAGTTTGTGTTGCGTAGAGTCCCACCAAGGAGTCCATATACCCTATCCACTCGTCCAATTCAACTATTTTCCGACTGACAAACCTTTAATTTTTTTAAATACTCCAACTTTCAATAGTTTGACAAATCACCCTTCTCTATGATTAAGCATTATAAAAGTATTTTGACATCATTTTTGGCACACTGGTATGAAATAACCCAGTGCTACAGTGACATACATTCAGAAAACACATAGTTGAATTGGACGAGTGAATAGGGTATTTTGGGAGATATCGCTCTAATGGTGAAGTTATCATTATATCTCTCCTTCAGTGACTGGCATTGATATTCTAAGAGACCCTGTTACATTGAGAGAGATTTATGAGTATATCAGAGATGCAAATTTTCTGGAAATTTCCTGAAATCAGGACATTTTACTGAAATTGTCTTGTTTTCAGGAAATTTTGCCCTGTATAAAAGAATAGGAAAGTGTTCTTTCAAGGAAATTTTTAGAAATTTTCAGGACATTTTGACATCAGTGACTTGCATCCGGTATACCTGATGTAATATTAGAAGAATGTTCACTAAACATATATTTACATATGAATATCAGTACAAAATGCTTAAGCAATAATCTTCAATTGAATTAAATTAATTGAAACTCATCTTCTATGCAAGAAAACAAAACTTTTTAACAATGCTTTAATTGTCCCAAGGTCATCAAAGCATTTTTAAAGTGAATATTACCTGCTCTGACCAGGGAAGTTCTCAAGTCAGAGTTGCCCTTGTTTGCTGCTATCCTCCGCTCTTCGTGACTTTGTTTTAGTTTGACCTTGGTTTGAACTGAATTAAAGAAGCCACATTTTTGTCCATAGGTTGAGAATAGGGGTGCTGCCGCCCTGATTCCATTTTAACAAACAAGAATACAACATATAGCCATTGTTTTTTCGTTTTAGTACCTATTGTTTGAAGTATATATATACTTTCAATTTATGGTGTTTTTTTTTTTCTATCAATTTTCTTCCAGTGTGTTAAGTTCCATCCCAATTGTAAATATCTGGCTACTGGATCAAGTGATAAAACAATACGACTATGGAACACATTAGACGGCAAATGTGTTAGACTGTTCAATAACCACAAGGTAAAGATACAACTTAATTAATAAATACAGGGGATATACAGGGTGAGTTAAATTAAAGTGTAATCAACGGAGAAATTTTTTTACTGGAATATTTGATAAATAGCAAATTTAATCAGCTTTCATGAGAATTTTAGTTTGTTGAAATTGATCAATGCATTCAAAAGTTACAGCCATTTAAATAAAGGTACCCAATTTTGATATCAAACAAATTTGCTTCAACATGAACTCTTTACTGTACAGCAGTGGGTAATATCTTATTGATTGTGCATTGATGAACTTGACGCTGTCAACTTGATACTTGATATTTCACAGTCCACGCTCAATAGCCTATTGTTTTCTTGTTATTTTATTTCCATGGGCGTTCCTGTCATAACAATTGAAAGAGACTTCAGCCTTTGTTACCAGTACACTCATAAACTAAATAACGTAGTTTGTTCACCGTTCAAATTGGGTACCTCCACTCAAATGACTATAACTTTAGAACGCTTTGTCCGATTTCAACACAATAAATTTTCTATGAAAGCTAATGAAATGTGACATCTCATACAAGAACAATTTTGCAAAAGAATAAAAGGAACTGGTTATATAAACTCACTGATTAAATTACACTTTGTTTTGACTCGCCCTGTATAGTGCGCTATGCCTCCCTGATTTGTAATTCCACTTTACAGTTGTTCGCTGATCTCTGTGGCCCAAGTAAGCTACATTCTACACCAAGCATCATTTTAGGTTCTGCAGCAACCTGTAGGGGTACTTAACCTTGATCAGACCATATATTCACCGTCGCTGTCTGGATCAGCTCCCCGAGTTTCATAGAGGTTTCCACAAGACAATTAGCAGTTAGTTCTTTGGCCAAGGGAATTTCATGCACACTCAACTTGTTAGCACCAGGGTTCAAACTCGGGACCCTCTACACCGCAAGCTAGCGTCTTACCCTTTGAGCTAACTTGACTTTGCAGGGTGAACACACAAATCTAAGTGATATAACAATACGACATCAGGTGGCAAATGGCAGACTGTTCAACAAGTGTAAGATAAATAGAGAAGGTATGGGATGTAAATTAGGAGTCATAATGTAGAAGAAATTGGAAAAACAAAATTCCAAAACACACCTTATATTAAATTAAGTGATTTTTTGAAAAACTGAGAGTAAGTGGAGGCCATCATTTGCCCCCAATTTTCAGCTTGATTTATTTGAGTGCCAACTTCAGAGTTTGTTTTACATTAATTTCTTTTAAATTCAACTATTTTGTGCAAATATTTTGTGAGCTCAGCACAAAAAGTTTTCAACAACTCACTGTTTCTCTTATTACAGGAGCGTACCGTTGTTGATTCGTGATTGAATCCACAGTTGATATTCAAATTAGCGCATGACGCGTGGCACGGCGTTTACAAAAGTGCGTTTACGCAGTACACAAAAGTCGGCGCACTGATCATCGCGTGTCGGGCACTTATAGTACGTGTAAAAGCCCGGTGCTTGGGGAAAATGATAACGTCAAAGCAGCAAACATTCACAAATTAGCACTTTGCTTCAGATATACTAAATATTTTTATAAAGATGAGTAGGCCTATCTGTTAAATTGAAAACATATAGAATTTAATTCATACATTTTCAGGAAGATTTTCTATGCGTCGGCGTATTTTAATCACGCTCGGGTGGGCCACCCTTGCGCGACAAAAAATACGCAGATGCATGGATGCATCGTTGTTGATTCGCGATGAACAACTCTGTGGCATGTTTGAATACCTGAAGCAGATGTTACTTTTTTTACTGTGCAATATTTTTTTTCTGTTTTCTTTTCCTTCCAGAGTACCATTTTAAGTTTAGCTTTCTCCCATGATGGCAAGTACCTAGCCTCAGCCGGTGAGTTGATTGTTTTTTTATTGCGTTCAATTCCTATGACAAGTGTCCTTTCCTTAGGAAATCAAGTGGTTTTATTTTTCAATTACCCTACAACATGATGCCCAGAGTCACAGTGAAATGGAACAAAGGATTTCTGATGTCACTTCCATAGCATGTTTTCTTTTAAAATTTATGCACCCCATTAATGTAATCAACATCCTGTTAACATACAGAATTCTGACTCTATTACAGTATTCAAGAATCTGCAGCAACTACTGTAAAATATGGCCAATAATTTTGTGCATGTGTGTTGCCATGGCACCTTTGAACAATTCTTTGATTGAGGTGCCCTATAAATCCAGTGATTTATTTATTAATAATTTAAAATTCCACATGAGTTTATTATTGGAGAATCAAGGCAATCTATTTTTCCCATCGGCACTGCCTATTGGACTTCAACCTTGGATTTTCAAGTAAAAGTTACATAGGCATATCTATTACCTCTGGAAAGATAGATTTCTACACTTTACTTACCTTCTTACCAATTTGTATAATTTAGAACCTCATGTAGACCAGAGGCTTTTATGTAATTTTTTTGTTTTGACAAGTTTTGTTAATTTTTTTATACTCCAGGAGAAGACAGAAGAGTGAAGCTGTGGGATCTTGGAATGGGAAGCCAGATCAAAGAACTCAGGGGCCACACGGATATAGTACACAGTCTAGCCTTCAGTCCCGATAGTTCTATGTTAGCTTCAGGTAAATAGACAAGGTGGTGTTCCGCAAGGGTTCATCATTGGTTCCTTTGTTTAGATCTTGGAATGTGAAGCCAGATTAAAGAACTCAGAGGTCACACAGATAAAGTACACAGTCTAGCCTTCAGTCATTGGTCCCTTTATTTAGTGAGATTTTGCTATGGGAAGCCAGATTAAGGAGCTCAGGGGGCACACAGATATAGTACACCGTCTAGTCTTCAGTCCTGATAGTCCTATGTTAGCTTCAGGTAAATAGGAATTGTGGTGTTCCACAAGGATCTGTCATTTAATCTCCTTATTTATTGGGAACTTGGTATGGGAAGCCAGATTAAGGAATTGTAGGGCTACAGAGATATTGTACACACTGTGGGCTTCAAGTCCTTGTAGGTCCCAGACTGTCTATTAAGAGAATCGTTTTCATTTTATTCTCAGGTGGTATGGATAATACAATCAGAATATGGGATGTGAGACACAATTTCTCAGCTAAACAGTAAGTATTTATCTGTCAGTTCATGTTTTTTTACAAACTGTTGTTGCTTTGCTTTGCTTTGTTGGCCTTACTGCTGTTGTTTAGCCTTGCACTTAGAATATATCAGCTTTTACCATAGATATAGAGGGGAGTACACAGACTACCTACACTGCTAAGTGTCCAGGGGCAGTATTCATAAAGTACACTTAAGTGCAATCTTTTTAAGGGATTCCCTTAAATCTGCCGAATTTTAAGACAAATCATATAGCATATATTTTACATAATTTGCTTTTTGATAGAAGAAAATACTTCAAGTGTGACTTAAGAGTCAGTTTTATACTTGGAAATAATTTTTACAAATTATTGTTAGCATTTTGCAATTAAAATTACATTTAAAAAGAGCAAAAGTAACACACTACAATAAAGCAGAAATTGACTTTCAAGTGTAACACTTAAATTTAAGTGCTACACTTACACTTAAGGGGTCACTTCAAAACTCAACCGGCGGTTGTCTGCCGGTTCTGGGTGGTTCAACCGGAATAAACAATAGCCAACCGCCCAGAACCGGCAGGCAATCGCCGGTTGAGTTTTGAAACCGCCCCTAAGTGTAAAAATTGCACTTAAGTGTAAGGGAGTTTTATGAATATGGCCAAAATCACTTTTGATTGGGGTATGCGTAGAGAAAAACTAATCCTTGGTAAACATTTTATTGGAGAATACAGACCTAAGTTCTTATTTTATATTTCTTGATATGATATTTTCTTGATACAAATGAAGATAAATTACCTCTTATTTTGCAGATCTGAAAACAGCGCATCTCCAGAACTACTAGGTGTCTTTGCTACCAGGTCTACCAACATACAATCCATCTCTTTCACAAAGTGCAATTTACTACTAGCTGCAGGCAGTCAGCAGACATGACCAAAGGACAGTGTTACCATGGAAACAGTATTTCTAGAAGATTTTTAAGTTAGAACTCACTTTTTGGTAAATTATTTTGATAACGAAGAAGTCCTTAGTAAATGAGACTTGTGTACCAGATTGAAAGAGGAAGATTCTGATGATGAAATGTTACCATTAGACGACGAAAAAAACAAACAAACCTGTTTTGCAGGTTGGCGGGCGAACCTTTCAAGTAGTGTTGGTCGGTTGGGCTAATTTTTAATTTTAGATTTGTTTTGCCAAAAATAACCCTAAAATTAGAAAAAATAAGAGAAAATGGAAAATGTTTACAAAGAAATTTTCTTTAAAAAAATAGTTAAAATCTAACAATTTTGGCTAAAAAATGGCTGATTATACAAGATTTTGGCAAAACTAAAGAAAAATCTTCCATAAGGCAAATTTAGGTTCGGTCGATCGGGCACGTAAAAGAGGTTGGGATGTGCATCGTGTATTACATTCCAGGAATGCAGATTGTGTCTCCACGATGATGTGTCAACCTGATGTGCATTCATTTGTGTATTCAACTGCGTGTATATCCGCCTTCAGGTTATACTTACACGTCCTACTAATGGTGCATTCATAGTCCTGCAATTTCATCACTGCAGCATTGCTCAATACGCAGTCTTGAAATTTTAAGCGCATTTCTCATAGCGTAAAGACTGCATATTGAACGACAGTTGCCATGATGAAACTCTGAACACACCATAAGTCGCATGTCAACGCCCATGCAACATTATGTGAGTTGCACACATGTACCATTTGTCGGATCTACATCAATGTACATCCCAGGAATCCACATGGATGTACATCTCAAGCTCACTTGAGCTTGCCCAATTATCACACTGTTACAGTTACAGAGATCTACTTGGGGGCAGTACCATGAATAGACCGACTTGGTTATTTCATGTGTTTTCAAACTGAAATACGAGGGGGTATCAAAAAGTTTTAAACTTTGCCCAGAAGAAATGACGCCAGGAACGAAATTTCATTATGAGATACTTTAGGCATCTTTACATAGTCAATGTGCAAAATAACACATTTCTCCCACTTTCAACTGATTGTCTACAGACTGTTATTGTAGGGATCCTCTTTATTGATAAAATCTGATTTTATATTTCAATGAAAATCAACAATTCCAGGTCGGCCATGTTTTTTACACCATTGTGACGTCATTCATGGACCGATTTCCATATTTGTGGTATCAATGGGTAGAGGAAACCCTACCCATTACTATGGTATCAAACAATTAAACTTTAGTGGTGCCAATAAGATTTACTGGGCCATGTAACCCTTCAAATGCAAGGAACTGATTACGCCGCATGTCTCAATTTCCTCAATGCAGCTTATGTTTTAAGCAGGTAGGTAGATGACATCAATCACCCCCTGTAAAGAAAGTAAAACTACCTATAAGACAATTTTTGCACCATAGTTTACATAAAGATGAGTGACTTTTCCAACAAAATTTCATTGATATAGCTCAATCCCTTTTGGGTAAAGTTTAAAACTTTTTGATACCCCCTCGTACATGTATTAGTTGCCAACGGTGCATCCTTGGCTAAACAACTGTGTGCTTCTCTGTGCACATTGACAAGCCATTTCAAGTAAAATACATCATAAATGGACTGACTTAGTTATTTTTTATGTTTTTGAACTGAAATACACATGTATTATTTGCTTATGGTGCATCCTCAAATAAACCACTATGATGCTTGTCTGTTCACATCAAAGTTCAAAACAAAAATCAGTGCCTACTGCCACCTTTTTGTCGCTCATAGAACACTGTGTCTGCATGTTCAGCAGCATTTATTGCGACTTGCTCCGAGCCAGATATGCCAATTTTCCTGTGTTTCCTTTTTTAAGAATTAAGTGTGGCATGAGCAGTCATAAAGTACCAGAAGTACAAAAACTCACCCTCCATGAGCGACAATCCAAGATGGCTGCCATCCCGTAGGATTTACACAGCAGTCAAATCAAAATATCAGCCAGCACCAATTCTGCTTTTTAATTTCTTTGGTTTACATCCATTACACAGAGCCGGCAAGCCCTGTTAGTAAAATACACTGATGGACCTTTTTTGTTTATGTCATTCTGTTGAATCATTTGGTGGTTTCAATGCAAATAAATGGCACAACATATACCTCATGTTAAACACCTCTATTTTGTATTTTGAAATGATGCCAGCTTGCTCGCAATCTGTTCAAATTAGTTGGGACTTGGGCAATGATGAGTCAACGATCGTAATAGGTTTTCTGCCACTGGTGAACTCCAAAGTCTTTTGAGTCACCGGTTGTGGAGATAAACATTAGACTTTCAATTTGATTTCAACTGTTACAGATGGCTCTGCCAAATCCAGGCTGGCTCCTTGATCTTGCTGACATTTTCAATTTTACAAAATTGGCGGAGTTTCTTTCTAAGCCTGACCTAAACATAAATGATAGATAAGACACTTCTACATTGCAAAACAGTCTGTATGCACAAATCAGGACTTAGTTAGTCCAGGACTTAGTGAAATCTGATCTTTTGAAAAATAAAACATAGCACATTTTGGAGTAACCTAGTGATAAATCATGGTCTTGTTTGAACATTTATACCAAAACTTTGTATTTGATTCATTTTCCTGTTGTAGAAATATCAATGTTTTAAAACAGACAAAGTAATTAAAATTTCATTATAAATCTTGAAGTAAGGATAAAAATCATCACAGATTCCAAAATATTTGTTATTTTTCCAAGGGATCGAATTTGACTTTCTCCTGGACTAACTTAGTCATATTTTAGGCATACAACCTTAAATGTCTGAGAAAAATTTGAATAGCCATTGCAAATGGAAGACTTTATGTTTCAAAAAATGCAAACTCCAAAATGAACTATTAGGTGTTGAACCTACAATTGATGTTCAATATGCTCGTGGTCTGAGGTAGGACAAGATGTGCCATGCAGTTTATATTTATAAGTTAAGTAGATCAATATTCAACTGATGAATAATAGGACAATTTCAAGAAAATATCTGCATTCATTATAATTTTACATGAAAATTGAAACTAGCAGGTTAGAGGTTTTTGAGAGTTGATTTTTTTTTTGTCTTGAAAACTATAGAATTTAACAACATAACTGACATGAATTGACCTTGAAATCTTTTTCCCAGGTGCAACATTCAAGAGAAGATATCGTGTGTATCCCATAATGCATTGCTTCGTATGGGAAATTTTGGACAGGAAATCATGTGAGTAGTTGGTGATGAAACATGCCCAAAATGCAAGATTACAACAATTAACTGTGATTTATGGACATTTTATTACTAACTACTCACATGATATCCCATGCAAACAATCCCATAGGAAGCAATGCATGATGGGATATACACGATATCTTCTCTTGCTACACCCAATGAATTCAACAAAGAAACAGTGCAGTGTCCAGGCTTCAAACAGATTACTCTTTCAAATAGCATGAAAATAAACTGCTAAATTTCAATTTATGTTAAAAAAAACTAAAGCAGATATTTTCTTGAAACTTCCATATATTCATCAATTTAGTGGAACTACATAACATATGCACAAAACCTGCATAGCTTATAATTATTCTTCTACCTCTGGCCATAAACTTAGTGAACAGCCAGTACCGGATTTATAACTGGGCCCGAGGTCAAGGGGGGCCCTTGAGCATGAGAGCAAAAAAAGAAGAAAAAAAAAAAAGAAAA
>JXSR01S070979.1:49246-68102 GCA_000969725.1 Ophiothrix spiculata
AAAATAAATAAAATAAGAGAAAATACTTGACAAAACATCATTGTAATGAAATTTACCCTGATACTTTACTTGTCACACACCGATGTTATATCTTCCTTTATTTACATTCTATCCCAGCATTGCTACATTGAATTCATGTAAATTCTTTTAATTCCTTCGCAGCATTAACTCATTCACTCCGGCAAGCCTCTCACAGCGGTTCGCAAAAGCGTACACGATTGGCCGGAATTTCTGTTTGGTCGCATTTTTTTTTAAATAGCTCTAAAAAAAAAGAAGTCCATATTGGTCAAAAATTCGCCAGCAAGCAGTTGAAACAAAGAACTATCTAGCGCCATCATTTTTATTAGAAAAGAGAACAACCCTGGTGCTATTCAATTATCATATGCTATCATAAAGTGAGGTGTCTGTGAGCCGCTCAGAACGGCTTTACGTCGAAATCGAACGGATGGTGAAAATTGTATTCTGGAGTGAAAGAGTTAATTCAGTAGTGTGGTGAAAGAATTAATTCAGTAGTGTGTCACAAGTTGTACATAATTTCAATCACCTTTGCTGCCTTAACCACAAAATGTATTGTCGTCTTTGGTCACTTGATTTTGTAGGGTTTGTTGACGATGACAACCTTGCTGATACCAGGCCTACCAGGTATTGCAAAGAAAAGGAGCATTTCATGTGAACATGACAGGTGACTATTGAACCCAAGATCAAAGATTTGCCAACAGGTTTATATGCATACAAATTCATTACGCTCTTGACCATAAAATAAACTGCATTTTCTATGGATGATTCTAATATAACCCTGAGACCCATCCTTTGGTTTGTATCCAATTAAATCCATCAAACTCCTTGGCCATTAAATAAACTGGACCCAATTCTAGTCACTGTGGAATAAACTGCATACATGTCTCGTTTTCAATGGGAGACTCTAATATAAACTAGACCCAACCATTGGTTTTGATACTTTTACCCATCCTGTTAAAAAATCCTGTTGTTAATTAGGTTGGGCTGCTTTAGTGTAAATTTCATCAATAGTCACCCATACATGCCTGATACAACACAAAAATCTAAAGATTAAAAAAATCACCATTATAAAAAGAAAACAACCATTTAAAAGTATTTTATAAAAATAGTTTGGAATACTTAGTAAAGTCTAACATACTGATATTTAGGACCGACCCAGTCCTTCACAAGGCTTCTGATACACTGGATCCAAGTGACTAAATGGTAAACAAATATGCCCATGTATCAAAGTGAGGATCTCTGGTTATAACCACAGGCTTAGCTGATTATCTGGATAAAATACGAGTGAGAATCTTATAATAGTCACTGAAGGGCAGTGGCTTTAAATAAGATATCATACACATGCTGTTTTATAAACTGCATTATTAAATTTCATGAAAATCGGATTTTTACTTGCCCATTTTAAATGCAAGAAACAGGAACACAATTTGTGCTTTCTGTCATGGAGGATTCCAAGGGGCGCACCATTTGATTCTGGGAGGGGGTGGAAGTTTTATACAAAAAAACTTTGCCACAAAAAAAAAAGCAATCTTGACCCTCAAATGAGGGAAAAAAACACCACTTTACCCAGCTATTTCAATTTAAAGAAAAACATAAATAGGCCTAAACTAAATTAAAAATCTTGCTGCCAAAGCAGCGGAAAAAAAACCCAAACAAACAAGACTCTACCCCAACTTCCATGTCCCCCTGAATATCAAATGGTGTGCCTTTAACTGAGAATCCATAATCTGAACTTTTGTACGCACATCTACATGTTATAATATTGATTCAATTAATTCTTAGATATGAGGCTTGCATAAAACAACTGCCTGTGAAACTTATGCAGCTGCATCACATTTTTCAGACATGAACAATGCAGGGGTGTGAGAGGTCAGTTGACAAAAACGATGAAAATGTTGCAGTACCATGGATTGATGATTGGAAACGATGTTACATACAATCTTATGTCATGTGCTTACCAAGATTAACAGATAAATACACACCAGCTGCATTCAGAATGTAATGTGCATGACAAAATAGAGTTGAAACAAAATATGTCATGACAACATACAGGGAAATCACTTGAAGTGACTCTTTCATTTTAAACTGAAAAAAAAAAAAAAAAACCCACCTTCCAACCAAATTCATGTTCATGATATTTTCAGCTAGTTAAAAAAAATGCCCATTCCATTCATATTCACACTCCCTCCTGTAAAGATAACTGGAATCTAGGATTTTTTCAAAACAATCATGAAATCTATAAAATTTCAACAAAAATGGGAAATGAATTAAATTCTTCTGAGAAGGGTGTGGCGAGTGATTTAAACAAAAGAGCCCTAAAGCCAATATAATGCCTCCTTTAGATGAATGTTCAACAAGATATACTTTAAAAACCTTACGCATGAAAATTGAATTCTATTTCATAATACTTCTGCGAGATGGTTCCGAGGCAGTGGGCGGGGGTGGCGGACCTTTGCGATTGAGATCGCGACAATGTTCCATGATTAATTCCTTGCGTTCGTCTGCAACACAATCTAGGATGAGATAGCGTTTGTCTTTTGACAGGATTTTCTCGATGTCTTTCAGATGTTGGTCCGATTCTTGTATCAGCTGCCGTGACCTGTGGAGAAAAATTGAAAAAATACAAACATTTCATGCATCATAGGTCAATATATTATAGCCAAAAGAACACCCATACCTTTTCCAATTTATAAATAGAGTGGTTCTGCATGGAAATGCAATAAAACCTGATATGCTGAATGGCCTTGCATTGAAATGCATTTGCATGACTTAAATTGGCCATCTCTCTTTCAAAATGATTGTACATCTTGGTCAAGATGATGATGTAGAGTTACTGTATAAGTGGTATATTTCGCACTTTTCGCGTCCAATTCGCCTAGCGCGAAATTAAATGTAGCGCAAAAAGTGGTATGTATATATGCCGCACGTTAAAAAAATTACATGCGCAACCAAGGCTGCGATCACATAAAACTATACTGAACACTATACGGGCATGTTTTTCCAATCTATTGGAGCTTTTTTTCTGTGATACTATCCACGATATAAATCAATCATCTCTGAACTGTTTATATATACATGAAGCCATTTCAAAAAAGCCCTCTGATCTCACTCTACAAAAGAAATATTATTTTCCAGGGTGAGATCAGTATGCTGGCTAGCTCTAAATTATTATTATTAATATGGATGTACATTGTGGATAGTTTCATGAAAAAGGAAGGTCCTATAGATTGGACAAACGTGCCCGTATAGCGTATAGTATAGTTCTATGTGATCGCAGTCTAAAGCATGCAAAATGATTTTAAAAAGCTCAAAATTAGGCTTGTGCGAAAAAATTACTGAGCACAAAAATATTGGCATTTACAGTAAAGGCTTGCACAAGAACATGAAGTTTGCTACTCACAGGATTTGAACTACACACTTAAACAACTGTTATTGAAAGCATTTACTGCTGGGCCAGGAAAAAGTCTGTTCTTAGAGCTAAACCAAAGTCACGTCATGTCATAGGAATAAAGGGGAGTATCTTCAGACATAGAGCTCAAATTGGGGGTGTTTGGGTAACTTGGTTCCTGCTTAAATCAACCACGGGAACTTAGGGCACTTTTTTAACTGAGCTTTAACATTTTGAAGATTTAACCAAAGAGTGTTACAAACAACACAAAACTTGACAATATTAGTTGAGGAAAACACATTTAGCTATGAAACAAAATTTGACTTAAACCAGGTCTAACTCTTAAACCTCGTTTGTGCATACGGACATGCACAAAAGAGGTTTAAGAGTTAGACCAGGTCAAATTTTGTATCACAGCTAAATATATTTTCTTCAACCAATATTGTCATATTTTGTGTTGTCTGTAAAATTTTTGGTTGAATCTTCCATATTTTACAGCTTTTGCATTTTAAAAATGCTTCAAAAAGGTTCTTTTATGGCAGTAGTAATTTTGACCCGGTCTAAGTCTTAAACCTCGTTTGTGCATACGGACCTTAGGGTTCTGTACAAAATGCACTTACTTGTATGTGATGAACTTGGTTTCCATCAGTAGATTCTTGAAGTCTGCTTTGGCTGTAACATACTTCTCCCTGATGTACTCACTAAACTCACGCTCTCGTTTCTGAAACAATGAAAGAAAAAAAAAAAGAAATTCAAGATATATGATGCAGTTGAGTAGGGTAACTTGTCTTTGAAATTTGTGTCTTTTCTAAATAAGATCAGTCCCATGGAAGAAAAATAGCTTGAAATTGTAAAAAAAAAATCTGACTTCCCTTTAATAGATTGTGCTGCATAGATTATTGCTCCTATCCCAGTCTCAAGAAATACTGTAAAACACTTAAATCTTCTGGGGACTTTATTTCGTGAATTCACAATAAGTGACATTTTCGCGTATATAAAATTTTGTGATGAGTATGGATGTCTACCTAATTTGGAAGGCCAAATACTATCTTCTAGTTTTCTATGTTCCTGTCAAAATATTACTAAAATATCTTGAAAATACATCCATGTTAACTTATCTGCAAGAAAAAAGGCTCATGTATTTAATATTTATGTATTTACTTGTGTGGACATATACTTTTAGCCAAAAATTTTACCAACAAACAAACTCAATGGACACTGCATATCAATTGCCGACTGCCAGACTTGTTTACATCAAAATCCAGGTGTTCTTTTGGACTTGGATCATTCCATTTACAAAGATAGGAGTGAGGGTCAATAGATCGTTTTTTTTCTTCAAAACATGGACAATATTTTTGCAAGGATTTAATTTCTCAAATTTTTTTCTCTCGCAAAATTTGCGAAATTAACATGTTTTTACAGTAAATATATTTGATGTTGAGATCCAAACTTCAATTTCACTTGGCAGGTATCCGCCTGAAAGGACTTGTACAAAAGCACAAAATCCTCAACATTCCAACCTTACTATAGGGCAAAGGGAGCTATCTTTACAGGTGCCAAAATGAGGTCTGATGGGAGAGGCAATTCTGCCTTGAAGACGGCTTAGGGCCACCCAAAAAAAGGTTTGTCTCAGAAACCGTGCACATTGCTATGTGAAAGTGAATTTAGCGCGAAGAGCTACACGCTGGTCTTTCTCTCTTTTTTTTCTATCGAGAGTAATCCAGCGATCGACCGCCGTCCGGGTTGCTGTCATTTGCTGTTGCAATTTTACCTTGAATTTTACAATTTATTTCAACTGTCAAGACTTCATAGTTAAAACGTGTTGGATTGTACTTAAAAAGTAACTGGGTACTTCATGTAAGTTGGGCGATCAAAATTTTAAAGCGTAAAAAAAAAATGGCGCATACCGCATAGTTAATTTTCTAAAAAAATAAGAAAATAACAAATGGCATAGATTTTTTGCAAACGGTTTCTGAGACAGACCTTTTTTTTTCTTGGCCTTACATGATTGCCTTAGTTCCATCATGAAACCATACAGGCTCACTGATACTGTATAAATGGTATGTTTTGTGCTACATTTATTTTTGTGCTTTTTGTGCTCAGCATGCTTTGCACGAAAATAACTGTACCGTAAAAAATATAACAAGTGCGAAAATTAAAAAGTGCGAAACGATTCAAAACGGATCTGTGCGCGTAAATAATTGAGCATGAAAATATTGGCGTTTACAGGTATTGAATTGGTTTAAATCCTGTCTAGGTCTTATAATTTGATGGTTACCAGAGCTAAGCATGAGAATTAATAACAGGTTGAGTGCAATGGAGAGGCTGGACTAACGCAACAAAACTGACCAAAGCACTTCCTCCATTATGAACACAAAGTGATAAATCAATACTTAACAGGCCTCATTGGCCTCCCGTCTGTCTCGTCTAAAAGATTTTTAACTGTTTTCATTTTGATTGGATTGTTTGTATGGAAATAAATAGCTTCTGACCTTACAGTTGTGTTACCAGGGATCTTGTGCTTAGAAGTTCTTTGATAAAGGTTTTCCAGGGGTGTGGGGGGGGGGGGGGGACAGAATTAATTTGGAATAAAATTAATATGCCCATTCAATATGCCCATTGACCTCAATGTTACACCAAATGTTCTATTTAGTTCATATAATACAAATATAAACCAATGTTTGCAAATACTAAATCTGCTGAAGTTAGATGATCAACTCCATTCTAAATTTTTATCTTGACTTTTTTGTTGAGAACTACTTTTCTATCACAGTACATTACATTACAGATGGACACATGCATAGCTAGGCCGTTGCAATTTCCACCTGGGTTTTTCACAATACTCACCCTGTCACTGGATGAAAACTTGGCAAATCTAGGATCTTCTTTGATTAATTTGCGCACTTCTTTGTAAGTAGATGATAGCGTCACCTGGTGAAAAAAACAAAACAAAATAATGATAAAAGTATACAAAAATTGACTACTTTGAGAAGAATTGTTGAAATTATCTAGGTTTGTTTACTTTATGTCGCAGTATGATTTCAATGCCCTAAATATGAGGAAGGACAATTGTAGTTTTTATTACTGCACAGATCAAAACAATCATGCTATATAAACGGATATTGAATGCTCTTTATTTCTGGAAATGGTGAAACTATTCCCCCTCGATGATCTTAACACCATGATAGGCCTACTTTATTCCACAGATAAAATCAGGCCAATAGTTTTTACGATTGCTCTCCTGATATACATGCATTCTAATTTAATCCCTAGTTACCTTGTGCATGGATGCTTCTATATGTGTTATCAGAAGATTCAAGCAACCTAACCCAAATCCTACCAAACAATAACAAATCACAATCCGCAAAGTTGAGAAAATTGCATAAGTCCAAATACATCATTGACTGGAGTTAGCGATGATCATGAAATTGCTACTATTCCAGCGCCTGCTCAGTGGCTTGACATGGTGATAATGGGATTGGGATGCGAGCGGTCCTGGTTTCGAATCAAGGTGAAAACCTGCCATTTTTAACTTGTGGATTTCCCGGGAGAGAACTGGTGTAGGGAGGTTAGGGTTATACGTACATGACTTGACTAGTCATATTTGTCTATAGGTCACCTACCCCGCTAGTTTCATCCAGTAATTCTTTATACTGATCTTTCTTTTTCTTAGATAAGGCATCTGTATGTTGCATGAAGAGTTTCTCTTTCTCATCGCGGTCAAGAAGACTAGCAAGCTCCCAGCGATGGTCACGTCGTAATTGACGTCTGGTATCACGCCATTGTGCATCGGAATCACGCACCTGCAAACAAGCAAATCACATGATTTATACCACATTGCACATCACATTTCATTGCAAAACCAATTTGATTCAGCTAGATTATATTCAGTGTTAAAATAACTTGACACAACCCTATCAACTTTACGCAGTGATATTCTTAACTAAATCCAGTTGGATTTAAAAAATGATAAAGGTTAAATGACTGTCTTCTGAAATGTGCTTTGGTTGATGAAACAACCAAGATGTCTTTCCAGAATACAAACCTGCTGACCCAAATGAATATAAATTTGACGTAGTCAAGACTGAAAATGTCTGACTCATGTCACTAGAGGATGTCAAAAGATATTTAGTTCAAGCAACAATATTGATGCTCTTAATCATTAATCAAATCAATATTGTGAACTTTGTGTAAAAGCAATGAACTTTGGTGTATTAAGCAAATTGATATATATAACAACTCAAATCAACATTTAGGGACTTGAGACAAGCCACATGCCCTGAGAACTCAATTTGAGGTTCAACTTTGGTGATTCAACTCAAGTTCACCTAAAGTTACATGACTTAAAGTTCAACTATAGTAACTCAACTATCTCGAGACCAAGATTTGTGGGCCACACATATTCGCGTTAAGAAGAACCGGTATAAAGCTGATCCACTGGATCCCAAAACACAGAGAATGAGAACACCTTTGAGACCAGCCTTGACTAAGTTTATATACGGCCAAGTGAAATGGGGGCAACTTTCTAAAAAAAAAGGGATTTGACCTAAACTGAGGGCATTTGTACTGGGAAATTTTGTTAGCAGCAAGACCTTTGAAAAAGTTACTCCAGTTCACTGGGATTTAATCTGTAATAGGGGTAATTGTTGCAGATCAGGGATAAAGTTTGCCCTTTTGCTCCCCTTAACGTGTTGGGCTCTAACTCACGACCTACTGATTCGGAGTCCTGCACGGTTCCACTAGACCCACGAGCTCCCATAAATGTCCCAGCCCCTGACACACATTTATTGACAGTATTATTAGCTAGCAACATACTGGACTGGAAGTACTGGAAATGATGGCTGCCATGGAAGACAGAAAACTCCAGGAAGACCATCATAATTCACATCAAAAGTTAGTAAGGCTCGGCAACAAATCCAGTATCAACTGATTACATACCAGGTCGGCAAGCACTGCCTTGAAGTGTTGAATAGCTTCCTCTTTCTTGTACTGCCCTCGCTCTCTTTCTAGCTCCCTCTGTTGTTCGTCTCTGGTTCGTTGTACTTCTTTTTCACGTTCTCGTATACTGGCTTGAATACGCTTCTCTTTCTGTACATCAATTCCACTGTCCATCTGAAAATGATCATCATGATAGTGATGTCAATTAGTATATATACCACGTCACCAAATCACTGCCTATTAATACTTTTGTTCTTGAATTGTTCATGTTTTGTATATTATTTTTGACTAATTTTGTTGCTACAACATGGACAAACCTTGAAAATACGTTAATTTGAATATTCAGCAAGATTGGGTATGTTGTTATGATTCGGAAAATATGGACTAATTTACTTCTCCGTATGGTCATATTGGTTTATGCGTGTTAATCGGCTGCTTATTTATTGATAGAGTATATCATAAAGTGAGAACTGGGCTCAAATCACGATCTATTGTGTCAAACCATTTGCCACAAAACCTCCTACCTTGAGATTTGTACCCACACATTTCCATAACCAGTTTTCTCTCTGTGAGCTTTGCATTAATACATCAAGGACAACGGGCAGCAAAGTTAAGTCAAGTAGTGATAGCGTAGCCCGAAGCAGGGGTGAATCTCGACCAGGGTCCTTCTAGATGGACTAAATACTGTGGGACCTTGTGTATTCAAAAAAATAAAGCTGGATTCATACTTAATACGCAATGCATTGCGTTTCCAATAATTTCCAATAATGTTCACCGCAAACGGCACAGCAAATGAATTCACACTCAAAAGGCAAACTGACTGCAGCAGCCGACGACATGAAAACGCAATGGAGCTCAACTCGGTTTGCGGTGCCGCATTCAGTCTTGCGTTTTGATATCGATTGATCGGAACTGCTCAAATCTTTTACTGCGCATGCTCGGTGCGTCGTGCATTTGCGTCGAGTCTGAATTCAGCTTAAGATGAGAAGTAAAGTAGTCAACTAACCTTGAGTTTTGTATCCACATATTCTCTAAACCAGTCTTCCCTCTGTGAGCTATGGTCAACCGCCTTATACCGCGGGTCCTTGTGTAATTTATCCTTAATCCTGCTCCATCTTGTATGCTTGTCAATATCTTCTTCCTCCTCTAGCAGAGCGAAGAAGTCCACCTTGAGCTGTTGTGATAAAATGGGGCACAGAGCAGAATTTGGAGGAATGGGAAAATGAGATAATTAGTATAGAAGCGGCTGGTGGATAGGATACTATTGGTGTATTCTTTAGCTCCTTTGATTTCATATGTTGACATCGATGCTGTATTCCTAACACTGTAGGCATTGCAAACAGCATGCATAACAATAGTCTTAATAGATGCCAAATGATGATCATCAAGGAACTCAGAATGCACCAGATTTCTTACTGAGAAAATACTGCATCCATCTTATATTTACAACTAAAGTTTGTTGATTTAATTCTTGAACGCATGTCTGCAATACATACGCAATGGTCTTTAACACAAAAAGCACATTTTCAAGGCCGTGGTATGCGAGTCATGCTCGACATTTGAATACACCTTCAGGAATTAAATCCAACAGTAATACTTAAAGTACCAGGAAACCTACATTTTGGCAAACTGGTGTCCCCAAGAATGCCTTGTACACCCATCTACTGTTAGTGGAATGAACCTTAAGTTTATACATTTACAACTCATTACATCTTAACTTAATACAACTTATCAAGTTTCAGTTGGCTAAAACTATCAATACTTGAATTGATTAATTTACATGCTAACTAGTCTATAGCTTAATCATAATGTCCTAATATGGAGAATCTCATTTGCACAATCAAAACAAATGGAAGACGATAAAATCGTTCTCTCAATTTTTGAGTATGAGTGTTGTGGCACATTGGTCATCCAAATTTGACAACACACAAATCTACATCGTTTAGTGTTGAGGATAGGATATCATACACTCAAATGTCTAGAATCTGTTTCTCGTGCAAATCAAACACTCTTTTCTACTGCGTGAGAAATCACAATGCTGATATACTTGAATAACATGAATGCGCATGGTTGGTTGCACATTTGTACAGTACTATAGGCCAAGCAATAATTTATTGGACAGTGTAAACAAAAACCCAGAGTATAGGACTCCATTGTTTGTGAATGTAACCCATTCCCTGGATTATTGATTACATTGTCAAATATTTTTTTTATTTTGCCTAGAATTTTTCTACAATGTAATTTCTCAAATTTTGTATTTACTGTGCAGTATTTTCTCCTTACTCTTACACTACATAAAGCTTCAACCACAATCACAGAACTTATCAAAATTGTTGGGACAATCTATGCACCATTTGACAGCTACACAGAAGTAAAAACTATTATCATTCATCAGGGACATGTCATAATAGCAAAAGCCATAAAAAAGATATCCACAACCATCTTGATAAAATAAATCATCTAACCTTACTTTCTTTAAAACAAAGACCTGACAAATTTGATGTGACATGGTGAATCACTTGATGCAATTGAACTTGTTTAATTCAATGATTGTGGTTGAAACTATTTGATACTCTTGAAAGTGGTCTCGATCAGGTCAGTTTACAGTTTTCTTATTGTCTGTGACAAAATAACTCTTACAAACATGAATGCACTTTGGGAGACCTAAACACAATCACTCACCATGGCAACATTATCAATAATAACTGCTTTGAAAAAGATAAGGGCATAAAAAAATCACCTTTTGATTATGGTTTGGAGATAATTGAATTGTTATCAATAATTTGAAACTTGATACATCATTTTCAGTTCATGTTTGGAAGCTGTTTATACACCAACAAAGAATCTGAAACTGATCATAAACGAGATCCAACTTACTTCTTAATTACCAAATTTTCAGACTTGGTACATTGAGATTTGTACAAGTCCAAAAAAGGTAAAAACAGATACACACTCATGCAAATTTGGGATTAAATCTTAAAGTTGCAACCTGACACCCTCCCCCCCTTAACAACCTAAGCCACTCAGTCATCCACCTTCACACACCCGCACGGACACCAACTTAAAGTATACGCACCCAACACAAGCACACCATAATTATGCGACTTTATTCTTAAGGAAAATAAAAGAGATTTTCCATTCTCAATATCTAGCCCAAAGTTTTACACAATTAATGTCATATATATGTTCAATATTCATGACCTACTCTTTTACTCTTTTAGAGTACAAAAACCCACAAGAAGTTTAAAAATCTAAGAATCCCCCTTTGATCCGAAGTTCACCTTAAAATACCTCCTAAATATATTACAAGTTTGAAAGTCCCTAGAATTTGAATATATTAGGCTCTGGATATCCGTTTAAATAGTTTGGTATCAGGCTCTGTCTTGTAGGTGAGCATTATTGATTGTTTTAACTCAACAACAATCTCAAATATCTTAGTTAGAATGGAAAGCATTTTAACACAGAAATTTTCATCACCAAACGTCACAATTTAATACTTTGAAACCACAACACACATGCACCTATCAACAATTTTGCTGTTACAATTATACATGTCCTAAATCTGTTAAAACTTTCTCTACATCAGACTGTTGCTTTGTCTACCTTATAACATCATAGAAAGTTAATCCTCCATTTTGTCTCTAGACTCTTTTCATCTCCAAAGATAAGCTGTTTCCTATGACACACCTTTCATTTGCTATTTTTAACAACACCCTTTAGAATATCTAGATGCCCTTAACACGCATAGAATATTTAAGGTTGAATATGAGCGTAACTTTTGTTTCTAAATGACCTCTTATGGCTATATATTATACAGACATACTTATCAAAATACTCACAATCAGTTTTTCGGGATACTGATTTTTTTCATGGATATGAACATATTTGTGCTTGCTCAAAAAAGACTTTCTAAGAGTACCGGGTATATATAACCATCTACATGTTGCTTGTATAGGCTTATCAAGTCTGGAAAAGAATCTCACGTCTCGAGTCTTAGATAGCCTTTGATAGCTTCAATCTCAAACAAAACTACTTCTTTCTTAAAAATAACAAGAAAAAATATGAAACATTTAGTACCGGAATTGGCAGCAATCATTCAATCAATGCGCAACGAGGAAGTCGTACAGCGCCCTCTCGTGTTATAAGGGATCAGCGATCGTATGATGCGCCGTCTCAACTGGACTACTGTAAAGAGCAGCTAGTACCGGGTGTTGGAATGAAATAACATAAAAGGTGAGTTTGTTAAACTAAATTGGTTAAAGGTTATTTGAAGAAAAACACCACAGAATCTATGTTTTTGGAATCCATCATTTTTTCTGCATTTTCAAATCTTCACAACAGATGTTTTCAACATTACTTGAGAGTATTCCATCTTTTCTCCAAGGATTTTCTTCATCAGTAATTCATACATATATATATCAGATATTCTAATTTGAATTCTCTTTACTGACACTATCATTTAACTTATACGTAGAAAACTTAAGTTGAATTGTAAAGATATCAGATGCACACAACACACAAAATTGCTAAATATATCACAAAATAATGCACAAATAAGGGTGAAAATCAAATTCTGGCAAGTTCAAATCAAACATTTTAAAACTCTTACATTTATCAGAGATGAAGGATAAAAATTTAACAAAATATGCACTATTCTAAATGATGTATATGTACAGCATTTAGATATGTGTTTTAAAATCACTTCCCAAATCAAGTGCTCTTAATTTTCATATTTTCTCTGGTATGTTTTTGAACTCTCAAATATGTGTTTTATTTAGTGACATATTCATCAATTTCACATTGAAGACAGTCTCTGTAACAGAGTTTGAAGTCTCCATAATCAGAATCTCCATGTTTCATGGAGTAAATCAAGAGGTTTCCCATATGCCAAACAAACAGTATAATTTCAATTTCTTAATCCATAAGAAATTTCCCCTCCTTATTTTGAATAAATGACAAAAACAATGAATTAAAAAATCAATCAAAATATATACAAACATTTACTAATTGAATGAAAATCATGCCAGAAACGCTATTGATTTGAGGGACCTCTTGATTGCATACATACCACTGGGCTCCTCCCCCCTCCCCCCGACTATTGACATGGTAACGTACCTTCTCCGCCCTCATTGATGCTTCTTCTTTAGCGATTTTGCGCACTTGAAGCATGTACTCGTTAAATAGGCCCTCACGTTCTCGCATCTTTTCGATTGCTTTAAAACGAGATTCCTTGCCGTGCTTCTGCGCAAATTCGCTAAACGTTGTCCTGAAATGATAACATGAAAGAGATATAATTATTAAGGTTAAAAAAAATGCAATCTTGTTAATTCTCAGAATGATTATTGTTCTTTTTTAAATCTCATCTTTCACAATAAAGTCAAACAGTAAAACCCACCTGACCTCCACTAACCTTGTCTCCATTGCACATAATGATCACTTTGAAATTGAGTGCAATGAGCCCAGCGTTATCTGTACAGAACAGCCAAATAAGGGGATACTTGAGTAGCACACAAATGCAGATACAGATGCTTATATTTGGACATATTTCTACTTTGGTATGCAAACTTCAATAGATTTAAACCGTTACAATACTATATAATAATAATAATAATAATAACTGGTTTTTGTATAGGGATTTTCCATTTAGATCAAACCGCTCATGATTCGCTGCTGGTAGATCATCACAATCATTTCACTTCGGCCTTTTCAAGCTCATATCCTATCGGTAGTTAGATTGTAATATGTACCCCTTATGCAGCTTCCCATAACCTGGGTGGGGGAAAACTATGATGGACCAATCTGGTGACAGTTTTTAGTGCAGGAGGAAAACCGGAGTACCCGGAGACAAACCTGTGGAAGCTAGTATGGACTGAAAACCAAATGCACATACAGTGCCGGGACCAGGGATCGAACCCACGACAGTCCTGAGCTCATTGGTGCAAAGCGAGGGAAGTACCGCTGCCCTAACCCGCTTCCCCAACTAACAAAATACACCATCATCATTATATCTACCACCAAATCATCATTGAGTGAACAAGCCATAGTGATACATGGTGAAAGCTCTTGGTAAGATAAAATTTTGTTTGTGTATTGGTTTAAATCATCTCAATATAAAAAATATACTTTTTTCAAGATATCTGAAAATATTAATCAAAAATAATAATTTATGTTGAGGTCAAGGTGCAAGGTCAACTATATGGTATAGACCTTTTCCAAACACTTTCCGAGAATTTCCGAAGCTGATTTTACACTTTCCGGCAATTGCAGACAAGCTTAATCAGACGATTTCAAATGAAAATTTCACTCTTTCTGTCAATGAGCATACGGTACCCTGACCAAAAGTTGTTCGGAATTAGTGCCTCAAACCCTGTATGGGTCAGAATGTAATTATTTTTCACTTTTATTGCACTGCAAATGCGAGAGAATTTTCTGAAAATTTTGTTTACAAAAAAGGTACGTGCTAATGAGCTCGTACGTGATTGGTTGATAAAACTGCCACGTGGTCGACGTTCCGAAGATTTCCGAATGGATTTTGAAAAGGTCTATACTAGAAGATGCAGAGCATCTGACTAGATGCTTAAAGATACAATGAAGTTGAAATTTTTCAAGCTTACTGGTGTCTACTTGGTGAATATGTCATAGCCTTCAGCAAGACAGATGATTACTAAATCCTGGCTAAGCGTAGCGTCTGGTCTACTTACTTTGGAGTGATCTTGCAATCTTGTAACAGGGCCTTGAAGTTCTCTTTGTCTTGCTTGGATTTGCCGGCTCGTTCCTTCCTCTCGTCTTCTGCGCGAGATTTGACAAAGTTTTCAAACACTTGTTTGCGCTCCTTGGGGTTCAGCAGCAGGTAGCGATGATCAAACACAATCTTGTGCAGCTCCTTTTCCCACGTTGAAAATGCCGACACCTGATTGATAAAAGAAAAAACAGCAAATAATCAGGAGAAAAATCCTGCATCTTAGAATAGACCATTATTATATCATTTGATCTGACATGAGAATAAGGTTATTATTTCTTTGAAAAGGTTCATCAGGATTGTTAATGTCAATTGTTGAAAAGTTCCTTTTGACAAATCCAATGAAAAAGTCTGAAGAAGTTCATAGCTTATGAACGAAATGTCACTAATGTGCGAATATAACATCTTTCTCACACATTTTCATTGGATTTGTCAAAATGAACTTTTCAACAAGATTATTATTTGTGGATTTAACTCTAGACTTTTTGTAGACATTAGGGTTCATGCAGTATAATTTCCCACATGTGCATGCATTTTCAAGGTGGTGATGGTATTTATGGCATTTGATTGGCAAAATTCCAGTGCTTTTGGAATGCTCATGGTCAGGTTAAACGCATAAACGTTATTAAAAAACAGTAGCGATCAAAGAGTGGAAGCTTTTCACCTTAACCATACAACTTCAATTTAATTATATTCATGCCATAGCTGACAGGTTAAAGTTGATAATTAAAACTGATGGTCGCCACTAAATAGCCATCCTTGCTCAAATGTGGAACAAGTTGAAACTGACAAAAACTTGAAGCATTCTGGAAAAAAACAAAAACAATAAAGCTGATGATAACATGAAATGATCAATAGCAATTGAAATAATCCTTACCCCTCGTTCCAATAGCATGTCTTTGAATTGTTTCATGCGAATATCCAGCGGGACAAGCGCCCTCTCTCTGGCTGCTTTGACCTCGGCAGCGATGGCTGCTTCTTTTTCCTCATCAATGACGGCCTTTTCTTTCTTCTTCTTCTTGGGTTTAGGCTGTGTTTTTTCTTCTTGCTTTTTCTCCTCCTCAGTTGATTCTTCTGGTCTCTTCTTCGCTTCTGTTCAGGAATAAAAAATGCTTATGGGTTAAAAAAGGCAAAAGCAGTCCTTTGGCAATGCAAAAACCTTGTATGACCTACACTCCCGGTCAAAAGTGTTTGCGCACTCGTAAATACGGGAAAAACGCAATTATTATATCAAATGAACAAAACTCTGAAAATTTCATGTTTTTTATAGGTGCCTAATGGATCCAATATAAATGATCTTTGTTTCCCCAGATATTTAATCTTCCATTTAATATAACCATAACAATGGCTGATTTCCTGGACCATATACAAATACACCACACACACTTTTTGCTATGTGCCTATATAGTTAATAGTTCATTGCTCGTTATCACTGTGTAGCCGTAAAGAACATTTTCAGGTCATAAGTTTTCCAACAAATGTGCAGTTATGTATTTTTACTCCGTTTTTGAATGTATTGAAGAAAGTGTACAGTATAAATAACATGCCATATTTTCAAATGTGGTATATTCAATTCCTGTTAAGTTCTTTAGATCTATATGTAAAATATAAATCCGAAAAAATATAACGCAAATTATGAATGGTTCTCGAAATATGGCTGGTTAAAGGTTTTGTGCAAAAACACTTTTGACCGGGAGTGTACAAACGTTGAAGATGTCTACATATCGAGGGTTGAGAGCCACAAGGTGGTATCTGCACACACAAAAAAAAGAGCCACAAACAAGGCCGTATTTGCACGTGCAAAAAAAAAATGCAAATACGGCCTTGGGGCTCTTTTGTTGCCCGTGCAGATACGGCCTTGTGGCTCTCAATCCTAGAAATGCATTATTTTTTGTGGATTTAATTTGTGAATACGTAGACCGAAGCAGTCTCCAATGTGGGCGTACGATACATTTTCTAGGTGGAAAGGGTTCGCGTCTATGCTCACCATATTGAGTAAGCATGCAACAAACAAATGAGTGGATGTTTTGTTTTAAAATGAAAATAACAGCTAGTTTTCATTTGATAAGCAAGCCAATTCTTTAATCCATGATTATTTTCTTAGGGGTCGCTTCAAAACTCAACCAGCGGTTGTCTTCCGGTTCTGAGCTGCCCCTTACCTTTCTGTTCTTCCTTGACGGGTGGTGGTTCCAATATCATGCGATCCACATCAGGTCTACCGAATAAATCATCCGGTCTCTCCCATAATGATTGGCGCGTACTGGGGTTGAAAAAGAACACACGCTCATCTCCCGTCCAAACACAGCACCTAAAATAGCAAACAAAAAAAGTATTATCAGCTCTACCGAATAAATCATGGATCTGACCTCTCCCGTAATGACTATCATGTAGTGGGATTAAAAAAGAACAGGGGCCGTATTCATAAAGCACACTTAATTGCAACTTTTTTAAGAGTTTCCCTTAAATCTGCTGAATTTTAAGACAAACTCTTAAGTCACATGGGTATTCTATAGCATATATTTCACAAGATTTTCTTTTTCATACAAGAAAACACATCCAGTGTGACTAAAGAGAATCAGTTTATTCCTGTGAAATATTTTTACAAATTATAGTTAGGATTTTTGCATTTAAAATTACAGTGAAAAAGGATGAAAATGACACACTGCAATAAAGCAGAAATTGAGCTTTAAAGTTAAGGGAAACACTAAAAGTTAAGTGAACTTACACTTACACTTAAGTGTAAAGTTGCACTTAAGTGTAAGGGAGTTTTATGATTATGGCCCCAGGCACTCATCTCCTATCTGCACACAACACCTATGAGTAATAAATCATCTGGTCTCTGGATCTCTCTCATAAGGCCGATAAAAACCCAAATAGTTGTGTTGCCCTCACAGGCCCAAAGTGGTGGGGACGACCAGGCCGGATTTTTAATTTTTTTTTTTAAATAACCATTACAGATGCTATGTATAACAGAAACAGGGTCATAATACACGACTGGTAAAACGTGGAGCAAAGGCATAGTATTGGAAATTCTTAGTCACTGAGTGCGATTTCACCTCCTAATAAGGAATTTTGCCCATCCATTATGAGACGATAGATGACAGTGCGTTCAGCGTGAAACGCAGTGGTGCCGCGCGTTGAAAATCACGGCGCGATACAGGTATGCGCACACATCCGGCGCGAACAGCTTTACTGGATTTGGAATATTTCATGTTTGAATAGGGGTGTTCGTTTTTCCAATGATAATGTTTATAGTTTTTGGCAATAATTTACATCGTTTTTGGTTTATAAATGACTCAAATTTGTGACTAAGAATGAGAATAAAAGATGGCGATTTATTGTTTTGCCTGTCATCTATCGTCTCATAATGGATGGGCATACATTATTTTTTCGTAATGGGCACCCCCTGCGGGGGCACCCATTACTCAAAATAATGTACGCCCATCCATTATGAGACGATAGATGACAGGCAAAACAAAAAATCTTATCTTTTATTCTCTAATTATCATGGGCAAAGTGTCAAGTCCAAACAAAGATTAGGCCTTACTTCTTGTGAGGATCAAACCTTACTCTTCGTCAATATTTGTTTTGTTTTACATTTTTGTATACAGTGTTGCTGCAAATTTTGAGTCTGAACTGGCATGATTTCAAAGCTTGTACTTTCTTATATGCCAGTCAATGTGTAAATTTCTTCACCCGTTTTTCTCTCATAACTTGCAATAATTTGTTCTTCTCTCATGAAAGCTGATTGTCACTGGAGGTAAAAAGTATCA
>JXSR01S070990.1:7366-20076 GCA_000969725.1 Ophiothrix spiculata
AGCGACGATTGACCGGCAAGAACCACCTGTTGCGGCCAGTTAACCGTCTAGAACCGGCAGCCACAAGTTGAGTTTTGAAACAGCCCCGTACCACTTGCACATTTCCCCCTAGTTTTGCCATTTTGATACCCTAAGTACATTATCATGCATCCATTACACAATACACATGTATGAATAAGACATAAAAGCACTTAACCTTAATTTTGCACTAGCGCTTTGGGTTGTTCACTGTTCTTGTGAAAAACTGAAAAAGTGCATGCGTTTTTTTGTTTGTTTGTTTGTTTGTTTGTTTTGTTCATTTGCACTCAACACAATCATGTCCAGTCAATAACCTCTAAATATGTGGTTACTTGCAAACTGTATGCAGAGGCTAAAACAGCTGGTTCTTCACATTGTAGGGGTGGGGTCATCAGCATTGTATCTATAAAAGCTTGGATAAAATCTCATTTCTTTTGAGAACTCAAATGCAAGTGAGTGCACATATTTTGTCAAAATTTATTCCAGCAACAATAAGTAACTTGGGAGCAAAACTAGGCCACACCTTCGTGTGAAAGCTGCAACCTGGTCACAGCTTTGATTATCCAATATGGCCACCACATGTTAATTTTGCACCTCTAGATAATTTTTATAAAATGTAAATAAAATATTTTACACAAATTTTGAGGTGCATTATCAAGCATACAGTGGCCATCTTGGACTATCAAAGCTGTTGGTACATCCGCCCGGTTGCACAAAGTTGGGACCAAATTTTGCTCCAGCGCCTTACCTTCATTAGGATCTAATTCAATCTCCTCTAGACTCTTTCCAGCAAGACTTGTAAGTTCTCCTCTTTCCATCTTCAAAAGGACCTTTGACACCTTTGCCATTTGCATAGTTGAGTCAGGCAGTCTGTAGTAATTTCTGTGGGTGCGGATATCATGACCCATAAATTTGGCCAATATGTCTAACTCGTTGTCTCTCAAATTCATAATTTGTGAAATGGTGGCAATATGTTTTCTTAACCTGGTTGCACGAAGATTTTGTGGCTGCTTGGCACCGCAGGCCTTCGAATGACTCCTAATTGCATCACATCCTCTCAGATGACCTTTGCCTGATATCGTACTGAAAAGGTATTGACTGTCAACTCAAGCTGCCCTTCTTTTCTCCATCAACGTGTCAATTGCTTGCTTCATACTCTCAGTCAGAAGCAGCACTACTGTATTGGCTCTCTTTCCAACAATCTCAACCCGCCACAGCGCCTTGCTCAAAGCCACCTCCCATTTTGACAGTACCCCATCCACTATGCTCTCTTTCCCATTTGCCAGCTTTTTGTAGTCATCTACTTTCATCTTTTTCTATTGAAAATTATGATCTGTGCGAGGATGGTTTCAGCCAGCTGCAACCATGCTGTACCAATGTTGGCATCATCAGCAATTACCAGTTTCTGTTGTCTCTCTTCTACCTTGTCCTTGAGGTATTTGGACATTTTAACTACATCTTCCGTTAACGGAAGCAGTTTGGGGTTATTTCGTTTTCCTTCATTCAATGTTCGTAATGCATGGTGGCTGATTTTGTCCTCCCACTGGGTGTTATATAACTCGACAAATCTCTTGCACTTCATCTCTAATGTGTCCCCCTGTCCACCACTCTTAAGTGCTTCTCCCCGTAGAATTTCTGCACATGCTTTTAACCCATGTCCAATCTTCAATGCCAAGCTTGGTATATTATATAGATTGGTTTCTTCCTGAAAGCCTGTTGCTTCTTTAGTTGATTCTATCACCAAATCAAATTGGGTAGGGCATATCAGATCCTGTAGGGTTTACGGCACAAAATAGCCTGCCTATTCTTTTACATGTAAAAGTAAGGGCGAAAATCGTCATTTTTTAGCCAAATTATTGAATAGCTCCACTTCTCACCTTATTTTTCTACTAGAATATGATATATCTGATCAGATAAGATGCATTTTTAAAGGGGTTTATCGGCTTGATTTCGCGGGAGCCCATCCTGGAATGCTGTCTGCTAATTCCGCCATATTTGTTCAGTGCTTCCAGTACGTCTGAGGGTGGAATAAAAAGTAAAATTATTAAAAGTTGATCAAATCATGGAATATGTGCATTGTTTGTGATTGGATGCCAAGAAAATAATTTAGACAAAATATTTATCCAAAAAATTGGACCAACCCATGGTGATTTTTATTGTTTTTCACACTTATTTTTAGGAACTACCAACAGTGGTTTGTTCAGGCTGAGTTCAAAACACTTAGGGTTGGGCGATATTATTTTGTGAAGTACATCCTGTAAAGCAGCGTTTTGTTTGCCTGTTACACGTCTATAAGCTAAAAGTACTCGGCCAACTTCTATAATTTTCTGCCTGACAAAATTGTGCAAATCAGTGTCATGTCCATGCCGCCCTGCTAGTTTCTGAGCATAGAGTTTAATCAATTCGTCTGATTGACAACATCTGCAAACATTATCGTCACTCTTAAGACTTGCTAAAATGGTATGAGTTATGGAGTTAACTCCACTGGGTGGTGGGAGAAGCATACGACTGGTTTTACAAAACTCTTTTCTTTTCTTCTTCTTTGGTTCACTTTGTTCATCATTGCTATTATATTCTGAATCTGAAGGATTCACACACCTGTGCTTCCATAAATCGCCTTTCGCATAATAACCATAACAACTTGTGCATGGTAAATAATCACATGGGTTGACTCTGTATTCAGGCCTGTATATTACAATAAGATCACCTTTGCCCTCTTTATAGACCTCATCGTTATGCAAGTAATTTCCATAATTCCTAAGCAAAGTTAATTGCTTATTCTTTTCTTTCTCATCCTTTGTGGCCAACAACCTCTGTACTTTAACTTCACCTTTATGTATAGTTCTCAGATGTCTCGACAATTTCTTCTGTGGTTGTAGGCAGAATGGGCAATACTGTGGTTTATCCCATTTTCTTTTCCCTCCATTTTTGGAAGTGGTCATTACCTCAATTGATGGAAACTCTGAGCTGGTAACAGTAGAGCACTGAACATCACCAGTTTGCTTATGGCTTTGCTTAGAGCTCTTGCGATATCTAGTCAAATATCCAGATTGTGTGTAACATGCATATGACTTGAAACTGCTTCATTTTCTGATTCTTCCTCGTCTGATGGAACGTAATCAGAGTCACTCGACATGTCACTAGTTTTCATATGATCCTGGCCCCTAAGATTCCCAAACTCTTCCTCTTCTATTGGAACAGAAGAGGGGTCCTTGTCACTGGTTTCCATTACAGTTTGAGCACTTGAAACAGCAGAGTACTGTACACCTGGAGTTTGCTTACCCCTTCTTTTGCAGTTCCTCTGATATCTGGCCTTGAATCCTGATTTCTTGTCTTCTTGGACTTTATTAGCTCTTGTTACATGCCCATGTCTTGCAACTGCTAAATTTTCACATTCTTCCTCTTCAGACGGAACATAATCAGAGTCACTCGACATGTCACTGGTTTTCATAAGATCCTGGCCCTTTGATGCTTTAATAGTGGATGCGATGTCTTTCAACATTTCATTTTCCTGTCTACAGGGATCTTCATCTTCCCTTGGAACAAAATACGGATCCTTTAATATGTCACTGGTTTCCATTACAGTTTGGGCACTTGAAACAGCAGAGTACTGTACGCCTGGAGTTTGCTTATGTCTTCTTTTGCAGCTCTTCTGATATCTGGTCTTATTTCCCGATTTTGTGTCTTCTTGGACTTTTTTAGCTCTTGTAACATGTCCCATGTTTTTATTTTTGATCTTCTTGGACTTTTTTAACCCTTGCAGTAATTTGTTGTTGGGGTTTTTGCCATCAGTAGATCCTTTCACTTCTTTTGCAGTATACTCATCTATAATAACAGTCTGTTCATTTGATGGGAGGTCTTTGGAGTTCTCAGATTTGTCCACTTCTGATGATCCGATGTCTTTCAACATTTCATTTTGCT
Organism: Ophiothrix spiculata; assembly: GCA_000969725.1. Classification (NCBI taxonomy): domain Eukaryota; kingdom Metazoa; phylum Echinodermata; class Ophiuroidea; order Amphilepidida; family Ophiotrichidae; genus Ophiothrix; species Ophiothrix spiculata. The sequence goes on from JXSR01S070990.1 coordinate 11,306, forward strand.
GTCTACAGGGATCTTCATCTTCCGTTGGAACAAAATAAGGGTCTTTTAATATATGACTGGTTTTCATTACAGTTTGATCACTTGAAACAGCAGAGTTCTGAACAACTGGAGTTTGCTTACGCCTTCTCTTGGAGACATTCCAAGATTCTCCAATCTCGTTACTGGATGCTTTATGAGCAGATACTTTGTGTCTCCACGGAAGGTTTTCACTGTTTTCGTCGTAAGAGTATCTTATTTCTTCATTAACATCAATATGTTTGCGGGCAAACAAGCACAGGTGCATTTTTCCATTATGTACGATTTTCTTCATTGAAGAATTACACATTATATCTCTCGAAGAACTATCATTCACTAACCGTCCCAAGCATTTTATAGTGCAGGTAGCATCAATACTGAAATAAAAAGGAAGAATGGGATGCTATGGTCAAACAAAAGTAAGAACCTTGTAACAACAGGTATTACCAGTCACATACTGTATGCAAATTCTGTAAAGGGATGCTTCTACATTGTGTATTTGTATTACACAGTACTTAGTTGTCTACTTTTACCCGTTTCAAAGCTCACCACTAGGTGAACAAGATGGTTCGCGAACCAGTAGTCTCGCCTGTGTATGGACCGCCTACTGAATTGACCGCCCTACTTAATCATTCAGTTGTGGGGTGGATCCCAGGGGAAAGGTCATTAGGTCATACAATATGGTCAACATTGGCATTTTTAATCACTGGTCCAAAACAAACGTTTTTATATTCTTTTAAGTGCTGGGATGAGATTTTTGATAGTAAAAACAGGGTTAAACCATGCAGGCAAATGCAAATTTCAAGCTACATAATATTTGACCAAGTTGTATTTGAACTTGTTCATATTCAAGTGTCAAGATTTTGAAGGAATTGCTTCAAAAAGAATGGAACAAAATAAATACAGAAGAAACAAATTCGTTAATGTGCATGGTTTTTATAAATGGCAGCTTTGAGACACACAATTTAATTATGTTGGCCTAATGTTCTAGGTATCTCAAGACTCATGTTAAGTGACCACTCGCAGCCAGTGTATTACAATGTATTATGAATGTACAGAGATTTGCCAAAAATGACACATGTAGCGTTATGTAAATGAGGACATTGTCATTTGCCTTGCTTGCATTGTATGTTGGCAGCCTGCATCATCTAAATGAGGACATTACCATTGGCTTGCTTGCAATGTATATTTGCATGTTGTGCTATCTAAATGAGGACATTGCTATTGCCTTGCTTGCAATGTATGTATGCATGTTGTGCTATCTAAATGAGGACATTGCCATTGCCTTGCTTGCAATGTATGTTTGCATGTTGTGCTATCTAAATGAGGACATAGCCTTTGCCTTGCTTGCAATATATGTTTGCAGCCTGCGTTATCTAAACGAGGACATTGCCATTGGCTTGCTTGCAATGTATATTTGCATGTTGTGCTATCTAAATGAGGACATTGCCATTGCCTTGCTTGCAATGTATGTTTGCATGTTGTGCTATCTAAATGAGGACATTGCCTTTGCCTTGGTTGCAATGTATGTTTGCATCTTGTGCTATCTAAATAAGGACATAGCCTTTGCCTGGCTTGCAATGTATGTTTGCATGTTGTGCTATCTAAATGAGGGCATTGCCATTGGCTTGCTTGCAATGTATGTTTGCATGTTGTACTATCTAAATGAGGACATTGCCATTTGCCTTGCTTGCAATATATGTTTGCAGCCTGCGTTATCTAAACGAGGACATTGCCATTGGCTTGCTTGCAATGTATGTTTGCATGTTGTACTATCTAAATGAGGACATTGCCATTGGCTTGCTTGCAATGTATGTTTGCATGTTGTGCTGTTGTGATAAAACTTAAATGTTCAAGTCATGGTCAATGGGTAACTTCCAGTGCCCAAATGATAGGCTACATGAGCTTGGACCTTCAAAATTACAACTTCAAAGCACCCTATTTATGGTGGCTTAAGCCTTTGAACATCTTCGGTACCCGGTACCAGTGTTTCCGCTAAGGTTTTCAAGCAAATTTGACAAAGTTATGAGGTGCTTGCGTTAAAATCATGAGCTGTGATTAAAAATTGGCTCAATAAAGCTAGAAAAATGTCTTTCTCACACATTTTCAGAAACTCTTGGCGCCAATTTTCACCGCTTCTACGCCAATGGCGCGCCATACGGCCTTAGCGGAAACACTGCCCGGTACCACTCATTTGTTGACTTTAACTTGACTATATTCTCTACTGTCTACTTCATCGTTTACTAGCGAAACATACATGTTTTGTTATGCCATTACAATAAAAATTAAACTCTGGCAATTAAGATAATATTTCCGTGAGTGTTGCCATGGAGATGCAAATAATTTACACATACATTATATGCAAGTTCCTTGGACCATTTCAAAGATATGTTTGTGACCAAAAAATTGGTCACAAACCAAGGCTTTAGAACCTAGCATAAACATTCTATCCACCAGTTTGTAGCAATTGATCGATCATGATTTATTCCACAGCCCTCAATTTGGTTCTGATGTAATCAAATTGGTCTTCATCATGTCCAAGTTTAAACACTAACTTTTCGGCTAGCTGTCTAGTTAGTGTATCTCCTTTAACAAAACAGGAAACACCATTCTGGTCTTCTCGTAGACCTGCTAACATTTCTTGGGCTTTTGTGGACATACCAGGAGTTGGTTGCAGAAGTCTTCCTTTTTTGATGCAATTTGGTTTTCGCTTCTTTAGTACGGTTTCATGCAGCTCTTTTTTATCAGGCACTAACTTACAACTGTGTTTCCATAACTCTCTTGTACTGAAGTAACCTTTGCATTGATGGCAGGGCACATACTGTTTGTAGCTAGCTTCATAATTTGGCCGATACACAGGTATTATCTCGCCTTCCCCCTTATCAAGTACTGCATTATTGTGGTAGTAATTGCCAAGATTTCTCATCTTTGTTAACATTTTGTCCTTCACAACCTTGTCACTTGTAGCTTTCCATCGAACTACATCCAATTCATCTTTATGTCCCTTGAATTCAGCAAGATGACGTGGCAATTTTTTAACATACTTTCTGCAGAAAGGACAATACGAACCTTTGTCCCACAACCGTTTATTCTTTGTGTTGTGTGTACGCATTACTGTTATTGTCCCCTTAATATTATTGTTTGACCCCTTGTCAGTTTTTCTGGCTTGTTGTTCACATTCAGACTTGCTGATTTGGTGATGCTTGGGCCCCCTCACCCAAAGGCTGCATATCGCATTCAACGGATGTCCCGGTTTGTTCAAGTGGCAATTTACTATTTCCCCTTGATGCCTCATTACTGTGATTTGGTGACGCTTGTGCCACACCCTGCAAAGGCTGCATATCGTGTTTAATCGATGATCTGGTTTGTTCACTATATCCATTTGATGCCTCATTGCTGTGATTTGATGATTGCTTTCGCAAGGATTTTTGTGGGATGATATACTCTTCATCTTCACTTACATTCTCCGAGTCAGGAACATACTCATCTTCAGAGGTGTTGCTTAAACCCTAGACTGGATCCACCAGTCGCCAAATGAGGTCTCCCTCACTTCCTGTTGTTCGGGCCATTTGGCGACTGGAAAACTTATGTGAAAAAAAGGCAAGCACTTGGCACCATGTTTACGGTGCCATGATTCTGCGCAGTAGAGAAGGATTCTGCGCAGTAAAGACTAATGGATCATGACTTTGTATGATGACGTTCACTCTCATCAATAATGGTAATTTATTCAAAAAATTTGAATACCTCTTCAAAAGTTTTTTCAAAGTCGCCATCTTGCTTCACCACTTTGACTAATTTTCGTAACATATTTTGCTTCATTTTACTTAATTTACAACACTAAATAACATATAATCTACATTTAATAAACCACTAGCCATGCAGGATAATTATAGCTATATCAAAAATTGCACAATTCTTACCTTTTTCAAGAATAAAAGCAAAAACAATCAGCAAATTCACTCCTCAGCTAGACGAAGCAGTGCATTCTATGATTGCAAAATTGCCGTTTGGCGTAAGCTATGCGTGCGCGATAACGAGCGTTTCACGGGCACCGCGCGCGCGGTGCGTAAGTTAGCACTCAAGTACGCAGGACATGACGCAGTCTAAAGTAGTAAACACGTATTGTTTATTCATAAGTCAGACGTCATAAATAAATGCTAATAAAAAGTGCTCTTCTTTTTTCAAGCAATGTGAATCAGTCGTCACAAACCAACACAGTGAAGCGCGTGTGCAGTTTTTCATGCACATAAAATACAGATGTCCCAGGTTGTTCATGTTGCTTATTTCTTCCCTCTGATGCCTCACTGTCGTGTTTTGTTGATGCTTTCTTTGCACACTTTCTCCGGGATCTTCTTAGGGCAACAGACTCTTCATATTCACTGACAATCTTGAAAATATATTCGTCATCAGAACCCTGACTGCCAACTGGGTCAGTTCTATGCACATAAAACTCAGCTGATGTACCAGTTTGTTCAAGTTGCTCACTTTGTTCACTTGATGCCTCATTGCTGTGATTTGTTGATGCTTGCGCTACATCCAAAGGCTCCATATCACATTCAACTGATGTACTGGTTTGTTCATGTTGCTCACTATATCTTGATGCCTCATTGCTGTGAATTGATTCTTGCGCCACACCCAAAGGCTGCATATCACATTCAACTGTCCCGCTTTGTTCATGTTGCTCACTATTTCCATTTGATGCCTCATTGCTTGACGCTGATGACGCTTGCTTTGAACACTTTCTCCAGGATCTTCTTAGGGCAACAGACTCTTCATATTCACTGACAATCTTGGAAATATAATCGTCATCAGAACCCTGACTGCCAACTGGGTCAAATCTTTGCATATAAAACCCAGCAGATGTCCCAGTTTGTTTATGTTGCTCACTATTTCCATTTGATGCCTCATTGCTGTGATTTGATGCTTGCGCCACACCCAAAGGCTGCATATCACATTCAACTGATGTACTGGTTTGTTCATGTTGCTCACTATATCTTGATGCCTCATTGCTGTGAATTGATGCTTGCGCCACACCCAAAGGCTGCATATCACATTCAAGTGATGACCCGGTTTGTTCATGTTGCTCACTATATCTTGATGCCTCATTGCTGTGAATTGTTGATGCTTGCGCCACACCCAAAGGCTGCATATCACATTCAACTGATGTACTGGTTTGTTCAAGTTGCTCACTTTGTTCACTTGATGCCTCATTGCTGTGATTTGTTGATGCCTGCGCCACACCCAAAGGCTCCATATCACATTCAACTGATGTACTGGTTTGTTCATGTTGCTCACTATATCTTGATGCCTCATTGCTGTGATTTGTTGATTCTTGCGCCACACCCAAAGGCTGCATATCACATTCAACTGATGTACTGGTTTGTTCATGTTGCTCACTATATCTTGATGCCTCATTGCTGTGATTTGATGCTTGCGCCACACCCAAAGGCTGCATATCACATTCAAGTGATGTCCTGGTTTGTTCATGTTGCTCACGGTCATTGTTCTCTGGTGGAGACTTTCTCCGCCACCACAGATTTAGTGCCTTGTAATCGTATCAAATTTCATCACCAACTTGTATTTTTTTCATTGCGAACAAACAGAGAAAAACTTTCCCACTTTCTTCTACCCTCCTCTTCTTGGCATTGCACTCTTTGGTCCCTTCCTTTGCATCATTTACATAACGGCCGAAGGACTTCGTCTCAATTGCATCAATGCTGTAAAGAAAATAATAACAAAACGATGTATGTCAGTTCAAAGTTGACCCGGTTGAATTTAGTTTTCACACAGTTTAAAAAGCAGAGCCCGGAAATTTGGAATTTGAATTGGTAACAGATGACCCATGCATGACCTTCGACCCCACAATATGTTTTATTCTGGTGTGGGGTTCTTCTGACCAAATTGGTTGGCATTCGTAAAATAATTTGACCCAAGGCTACCCCTGCGTGACCTTTGACCCCATCAATATGTTTTGTTCAAGTCTAGGCTTTTTCTGACCAAATTTGGTTCTCATAGGGCATTCCTAAAGGAATTTGACCCCAGATGACCCCGGGTGACCCCTGCATGACCTTTTAACCCTATCAAAATATTTTGCTCTGGTCTGGGGTTCTTCAGAATCAGAATCACTTTATGACCAAATATGGTTCACATAGGTCATCCGCATCTCAAAATATGCATTGAACATACTAAATTATGCAAATTAGGTACCTAATTAACATATTTTGAGCTTAAATCGTACTTGACTAAAGGTCGACTCAAAACCCATTCATTCACTCAATATCATGATGATAGGTGAAACTGTTTCCAAGCCCAAGTCAACCAAATTTTGCATAAATTAGGCAAAAAATTAGTTACATTTCTGACTAAATTATGCAAATTAAGTACCTAATTAGCATATTTTGCGCTTAAATCGTGTACCTGACAAAACATAGACCCCAGATCCACAGAGTCACTAAATATCATGATCGTAGGTGATATGGTTTCCAAGATACACAAACTTAACCAAATTTTTCATAAATTATGCAAACAAAGGTACTTAGCACAATTTACAAAAAAAATGCATCTGGCACAAGTCCACCTCAAGCCCCACCCACCTACCAAATATCATGAATGTAGGGCATATGGTTTCTGAGAATAATTCCAGACAAATGTTGTGGACGGCGTACAGAAATATAGAGTGGTATGTCTCTTCCTAAATATTTTTCAGGCGAGACAAAAACCCAGCATTAGAGGACTTTCCCATTTGGAGCATTTATTAAGCATTATGTACTAGAAAACCAGCAATACAGAACTGCATGTCCTTATTAATTATTAATTTATTCTGGAAATTTTATTAAGCATCAAGCATACCAAAAATCCAGCAATACAGGATAAAGCTATACTGTTTCAATTATGGAAACAAATTTTTCAACAAACAAACTGATTTCTGTCAACATTCATCCACTGAAAAGAATTAGAGGAATGGATCTTTTTTAAAGAAATACTATAAAATTTTGATCAAAAATGGTTTTGAATAAAAACAGCGTAAAGCGAAAAAAACCCAACATGACTAAGAGCTTTTTCAAGTGTATTTTATCAAAAACTCAAATTGATAAAAACCACATACCTGTTTTCCTATACTATTGTAGAATTAAATTCGAATTAATTCAACTAAATGGTCATAACACAAAAACTAAACATAAGCCAAATAGTTTAGAGGGTATTAATATCTACCAAAAACAAACCAAATAAGTAAACAAAAATCAAAAGTCATGGGTGACAGGGGGCGCTTCATTTTAACACTTTATAGTATTGCTTTAAGTTCAAAAAACATTATTAGACGTCTTGAGTAAATGTGACCAACACCCATTAAGCATAAAAACTGACGACACTGTAAACATGAATGCCTACATGTTAGACAATTATTGATAAATGCAACAGAAATAAATGACAAGACAACTCCAGGATATCTATGCCTTCTATGGACTTCCCCCTGCTTACCAAATGAAAGCAAAGATGCCTTAACTTGCTAAGCATTTGGCCATAATGCAGCCCCTGGAGGTACCATAACCAAGGTTACTGCCTATGTAAACTCTACATTTTTGAGTTTCATGTACGGCCCCGGGACCACATCATGCCCCCTGCACGGGTCTATGGGGATCCCCAACAGTCCAACACCCAGGTCTGACACTCCATTTTCGTGTTACTGCCCCAGCACCATCAAAATGGTCACCGCCCTGCTCGGGCCTATGAGGGTTCACTATGTTTATGCCAGGGTCTGATGCTCCTTTTTTGAAGTTACGGCCGAAGGACCTTCACCATGATCAATACTCTATTAAGGCTGGGTCTCCATAAGATGTTCTCTTGTTCCGTGTGACCTTGTTCCCTGTGCATACCTCAATACAAATTTCATAACTTTCCAGACTTGTTAAGATGCAATGAGTGTTTGTTCAAGCATGGTTGCAACACTGATCATGTGAAAAGCAGGGAACAATGCCACAAGGAACGAGCAAACATCCTATGGAGACCCAGCCTAAAGTGTGCCGAGGATGTGTGGCGTTACAGAAGTTACGGATGCGTTAGAGCACTATATTAATCAAATGCATTTATTATTATTTTTTTTTTATCCTCACCATATCTGGACCTATCAAGGTCCACACCAACTTGTAATTATCTGCTCTGCAACCGCAGGGACAGTCCCCGGTTGATGTGTATCCTGTCCGAGAAAGGACCACCCAACTGGGGACATACACTATATTTTACCATCCAATCAAGGACTTAAGTGCTCACTCAATTTTTTGATATCACTAGGCAATGGTAAGGGACTGGACTTCTCTCTCTTCCTCTCATCCAAGAGAGTACGGTGCAATACTGTACTCCATTCTATCTCAAGCAACTTAAGAAACTCCTTGGTTTCAGTCTTCTTCTGTTTGTTCCCACTTTTGATCGACTGTGCCAAATAAACAGACGCTACTTGCTTCAAGTAGTGCGACAGTTTTAGTCCATTTGATGGAGCCTTCAATTCGTCTGGATCATCATCATCAGGCTGGCATATTACAAATGCTGCCTTAACAATCTGCTCGAAATAGCATGGCTTTATGTAATGCTCTAGGTCCAAACCTTCCAGAGGGATAACAAACTCCCTCACAGCTAATATTATATCATGATTGCAGTGATTTGAGCCGTGCAATAATTATTTTCCATTGCACGGCATGAAACAAACCTGTGTGATATCATGATATAAAACAAATATTGAATGCCTATGCACGTGCAATAGT
>JXSR01S070990.1:62262-76260 GCA_000969725.1 Ophiothrix spiculata
TTTTTGGCATTTTTTGCCAAAATTGACATTTTGGTCAAAAACTGATATCATCATCATGTTCAGGGTAAAAATCTGCTTCTAAAATGTATACTTTTATATAGTTTATGCAATTAGTTTTAGAGTTTGAGTACAAAAATGGTTTTCGCAATATGAAGGTCTACCCCAGCCTTAAAATAATAATTTGATTTTCGTTTGCCTTCTTGTCCGCACCAGGAGTTTATTGACCACTCAAAATTTTTAAAATAATATTTTTATGTTAATATACGAGAACTACTTGATTTTGAAATCTATATGAAATGACTGAAAGCTGAGTTCTTTTCTTTTACCTCTAATATCACATAGATCTCCAGAGTAGCCGTCGTTACAATTACATATGTAGGTCACTCCTTCAGTATTTGTCGACTGAGTTACGCATTGTCCATTAACGCAAGGACTCGGGAGACAAGGGTTTATATCTGAAAATACAAATCAAAATACTGACAAAATGACTGTAGCCTATCAACAACACTGACAGCCCAACGGAAACCAAGATGACTATGAAATGGAGTCCAGAGTAAACAGAATCTCTATTACCATTAACAGATTCCATTGTAAACGCCTATTAGGTTATTATTAATCTCCATTTTGGCTGGTCATTCAGATTTATATATATAGTAAAATAGCATTCCAATAGAAACTTCAATGATCTGTAACACAATGAGACATTTTCACGTTAACTACCATTAACAGATTCCATTGTAAGCGCCTATTAGGTTATTATTAATCTGAATTTTGGCGGGTCATTCAGATTCATATACATAGTAAAATAGCATTCCAATAGAAACTTCAATGATCTGTAACACAATGAGACATTTTCCCGTATACTTGCAGGGGAACCATCGATAGCAGGTTTGCTAGTACTGTTGAAAAAGGAAAATCACTAGTTGTGGTACTCGCAATCACTCTATTATGGGAAAGATATCTAATTAACTAGAGCTTTTCGTTGGCAGAAAAAAGTAACGTTTGGTTTCAGAGATATTGAACTTTGAAATAGTTCACATATTGTGTCGAAGTGAAGGATTGAAATTAAATTTTCTGCAATGTCAGTATATGTATTATGTGTGTTCATGAATTATTTTGAACATAGCTGCTTGATTATATCTATGAATGGTGTCAATCATCCAGGTTGCTTCAAATAGCAAAACATTGAATAAATCTGGTCAACTGGACTTATGTTTTTGATAGCTACAGTATCGCTCCTCATCCAAGTAGCATCATCAGGCCCTGTGATCGTCTGTCGGCTTGTTGATCTGTTACGATGTAGAATAGTCACGTGATGAGAGACGTAAAGGAAAAAGCCGTCAAACCACGTGAGAAAGCAAATCAAACTAACAACGCTGCACACAATTATTTGTCTAACAACCGTCGCTACAACACTACCATCCCTTATATTTTTGGCTTGTCTGAAAAGATCAGAAGGATTTTTAGATCTTAGAATTTACAAGTGTCCTTCAAGCCCGGAAATACGCTGCGACAACAATTAGTCCATCCCAAAGACAATCTTCCTCGGCATAAACAACAGAATATTGTTTATGGTTTAAAGTGTGGAGACGGTGAATGTGCGGAAACTTACATAGGTGAAACTAAACAGCGTATGCATAAGCGTATGTACCAACATAGGAGGCCCATTTCAACGGGACTTAACGATTCTGCTATTTATTTACATCTCAAAGAATCCAAACACACCTTTGAGGATAAAGACATTGTTATTTTGGACAAAGAACAAAAGTGGTTCGAGAGAGGAGTCAAAGAAGTCATCTATGTCCGTAGGGAGGAACCGTCCCTTAACAGAGGAGGGGCCTTTAGACATAATCTTCGCAACACATACGACCCAGCGATCAAGAAAATTCCTTTAATGGATCAACAAGCCGACAGAAAATTAAACGGCCTGATGATGCTCCTTGGAGCGATACTGTAGCTATCAAAAACGTAAGTCCAGTTGACCAGATTTATTTAATAATTGTATGAATATTTTAACTAATTCACACAAGCAATAAAATGAAAATTCACTTACGTGAGTAAAAGACGACAGAAGATCACACGATTTTATTTAATGTTTTGCTATATCTGCTTGAAGAAATTTTTCTTTAAATAAAAATCTGCAACAAAATTCGAACACTAAATATCCGCCAAACGAGCTAGTCATAAATATGCTTAGCTACATAAATAGTATATTGAAAGTATGCAAGGGTGCAGACATTGAGAGTTATCTGCTTAGGGTTACGATTTATTTGATATCTACCTGTTTTATATTAAAATTCACAGTGTTCCATATATTAGTCATGCGGATCAAATTAAAATTAAACCGGACACGTATTGTATGGTATGAACAACTCAATTGTATGTCTGGGTGATGTGCTCCATAAAATAGAGAAGATCATATGTCATGAATTGGTCATGCACATATGGGGGAGATGTAACATAAAAACTCATTCTTCGTAGTTTAATGTAAGTTTATTCAAGAAGTTTAATACCTACTGCAGCAAATTTGGTATGGTTATCTAGGCAATTTAATTGTCTTTCAAATGCAAAAATTTTCAAGACAATTGAACAAATATTATGAGATCTATGGCTCAAAATGTGAGCCAAGTCAACGGGGGAGGCGGTGGAGGAAAAGCCCATTGACTTGTTGTGAAAAATTACCAATCTTTCGAAAGTCGTCATGCCAAAAGTTGAAATCCTACAAGAATCATTTTTCACACACGTTTTAATGAAAGACAAATATACCTATCCATGCCCACAAGTTAATGGTAGGTGATGTATTAATTATAGTTTGGTGAGGATAAACTTTGTCATTTTCAGGGTATTTCCACTACTAGTTTCAACAATGTTCAAAGGTCAAAATTTTCATGACAAGGTTCGTACGTTGTGAAAACGTGGATGAATAACAGTAATGACTTGTTGTCAATGTATAATACCGTTATTGCACGGATTAACAGTAACAAATAAACCAAAGTCTATCGGATCAAAAATGCAGCAAAGAGGCCATAGTAGCAGAAATGTGAATGTAACTTGTCTCAAGCATTGTCAACTATTGCTAGGATATATAAAGAACTTACCAAATAGCCCATGAAATGTATATGATTTTAACCACCCTGTATATTTCACCGTATGGATATTAAGTGAAAAGTTCTTTGTTCTTATTGAGAGCCCGCCCTGTGTTTTATCAATATAAATCCATACCTTTTGTTTTATGTTGATGGCTGTATAGAATAAAAGAGGTCTATGAAGAGCGTAAAATTAACACATTGTTTTAGTTACACCCTTTATAATTGTCACACACCCTGTATAATGTCAGTATCATTGTATATTTGGTATCCTTGTAGTATGAGCTTTTAAAAAACGTATACTTGTATCGTGTTAAAATGTCCATATTTAATCCTGTGTTGAGAAATATTCAGATTGGTGATGTTTTTCTCATTTAGTGGTATGTTACACTTTTTCTGACCAATTCATGACTTATGATCTTGTTTCAAATAGGAGCACTAAAAACATTATTAAAATTCAAACGGTTTAAATTCTTAAGAACACTTTTTTTTTCATTTAAATCCGCAACTAATAAAAATTGTCTGAAGTGCCCAACTTTAAGCACCTAATACGCTTCACTTTAATCCATCACCTATCAGGCCTTAACGTTTCAGGTAAGTGAGAGTAAACACTCGCTTTAACACTTAAGTGACCAAGGTATTTCCCACCCGTTGGTGCCCAAGGGGCACAGAACCAAAAATCTGGAATCAGAACTCAAACATATTTTCTAGGAACCCTACAAAATTATCTCATTAACGCCATATTGGATTTTTAAAATTTTCAAAAATATGCGTATTTAGAGGGGTGACAAATACTAAAAGCGCTGGTTGAAAAGCGAGCGCCTCGCGCTATATGCGAAAACCCGATGTATGGCCCAATGGAACCCCTCTCCCTTGGTCAATTAAGTGTTAAAGCTTTGGAATGTGTTACATTACTCGCCTTAAAATTTTTCAAGTCTTTTGTATTACAATGTATTGCAGTGTAATTACTTTTCTAGCTGCTCACCGTTAATTTTTAGGCGAGTGATTTAAAGGTACTTTTCAAAGTCCGGAAGTTTAAGAATAAGTCCGAAGTGCCAAAACTCATGACGTCATGATAAGACTTCATGTTCACTCACCTCTACTATCACACAGAGCTCCTGTGTATCCGTCGTTACAATTACAAATGAATGTAAAGACTCCCGCGGAGTTTGTCGACTGAGTTACGCATTGTCCATTAATGCACGGACTCTGGAGACAAGGGTTTATACCTGAAGTTAACAAAATGAAACAGTTCACAAAGGTAATACTTAGAGCAGGCCTGACTTAGAGAATAAAATATAACATTTCTTGTTTTAGCTGTCATCTATCGTTTCATAATGGATGACAGGCAAAACAAGAAATCTTATCTTTTATTCCCATTCTTATGCGGAAATTGACCGTTTTTAAGAAATTGGTTTGTTTTTACATTAAAAAACAGTGTGACATCATTCAGTTTATTTCTGACACCCCCGTAAATATAATAAATCAATCCAAATGCTCGAATGTCCCAGTGCGCATCCACCGCGGAGTAATATCGCTAATGAATAAACCACATTGTTTTGTTTACAACTGATGAGGTGCACGAAGAAAAACAGGCATGGAAAGGCTAGACAAAATCAATCTGATTGGAATTCTAAGGCCCCATTCAAAAATATACTGTGTGTTTTGAGGAAGATTTAATTGCAATTATTACTTGGTATATTTGTTGATACATAACATGATCAAACCGACACGAATGTACGATTTGACACTAGCTCCGGACACTGACACAGAGCCTGAGGCCAAGCCTGACTGAGTAGCATTTCATCATCGATCATGATTTCGCTTACTGAGTCTGAGAATGATGAAGACTTGAATTCCGTTATTATGTAATTTCTTTATGCACAAACTTTATGTGTGGGGAATCGAATATCTGAGTAAGATAACCTTACTTGAAACTTGTAATAATAAACTCATGAGTCCAAATTCCAGGATTTGCATTGCATAGCTCCGACTCCGTATCGGCGTAAAATTCATGATTGCTCATCCTTTCACAACTCAAAATGTTAGTACCATATATGGCAAAACAAATTTAGTACTAAATGACATTCACTACAACAGAATAATTCCACTATAATAGCGTCGGCTTTTAGAGATTTGTTTGTGCATGGTCAGCTGATCAAAATGTGTTTTTGACCCGGGTTTTTGAGCTTCAGAGCTGGCCGAGCCAAGCTAGGCTGGCCTGACCCCGGCCTGACCGCTGCATGGTCTTTATAAATCCCCTTGAAAGGGCCCAATAAATCTTTTATGATATTTGCAGTACTGGCTTAAAATCGAGTGTCATATTAATTTTTGTAAAAGGGTTTTTTTGGCTCGGGAGCACCTGAAGCTACCCGTAGCAACCCGTTACTATTTTGCGCTTACCGGGAAGAAAATGCCTAAAAAAACTAGTGCGCGTATTTTGTTTTGCGTATTAGGCGTAAATCTTACGCTTAGATACCACGCGAGCGTTTTGTCAAAATCTTCCCGCCACTGACCAACAACTGATTCTGTAACGCTGCCACCTGTTGGTGAAAATTAACACCGCGATCGTCATATGGTAAAGGGCCAAACGTTCGTCATATGTACTTAATCCTACTATTGTTTTGATTTATACATCGCTGTTCGTTGTCCATACGGTTGAGTACGTTGTGTATACGTTTAATTCGTATCCATATTGTTACGGTCAGAGATGTTAAATGACCAAGGCCAAATTCACCTTTCGGGTTCTTAAATGAAATACAATAAATACACTGAAAAGTATTATCTGAAAACTTTCTTAAAACTTTAATATTTGTTTTGGTTTAATTTACAAACTTGCTTGTTGTCTTAAAATACTACTTAACTTACAGATACCGCTTCAAGAACCGCGCGATCCGGATATTATATTCCACGCTATAGTCCGAGATTGTTCATTAATGTCCACTGCATTAAAATCTTGAAAAAACTTGCAGGCGTATTCTTGCAATTCACAAGTTCCGGAATCCAGCTGGCAAAAGGTAAATCCAAAAGTTTCCTTGCGAAATCAAATGGCGATTTCCACACAACAATTCAGCAATCCTTAAACGAAGCTCCACTTGGCTTAAAAGCTGAATCCAACGCACATAATCCACTCGGGAATTAAATATTAAAATAACAGTTTGTCTTTAATCCTCCAACTATCGTTATCTCCAATCTCCTTTCGAAGTTTAATTAGCAAACTCCACTCCTCTGTAAAATTATCCACCAAAATCAACTTCTCCTGAAGTTGTCAAAAAATTGAAGTAAATTCAACTTTATCTGTATAACTGCAACTTGAATCCATCCACACAAAACAAGTAAAATTCACTTCTGCCCAAATCTGATCCGGCCATGCCACAGTTTCAACATTTTCATCCCAAATTCCCCCACGACATCATTACCACATTTAACATAATAATTTGTACAGTCTTCAATGTGAGGGATTTTCCCAGCAATAATATGTTCAAGTAAACAACTCTATTTCTGAAACTTTGGGGAATTCCCGATGATCACCTGATATTTTCATGCAATCAATTGCCTATTAAAATAGAATGGGAAATCACCTAAAATTGCAAAATATGAATCTTTCAGAAAAAGTCCCTTTGTGTAGCAATCAAAGATTTCAATATTAAGCTTCTCTAATTAAACAATTAATAAACAAAAACAAACAATTCAGTTTCACATAACAATATGGTGGTATCCGTTTTGCACACGTTGAGTATTTGCATTATTTGTATGTTATTCGCACGTTTTGACTATGTACCGTGATGTGTGATAAAGATTAAATCGATAAGAATGTTAAAATTAAATAGTTTCATTGTATAGGTCATTTTAAATTAAAGTGTGATATTTGCAAATATTGGAGTTTTAAAGGAAGCAATTATTGATATCATGCGCCTGGGTATATATGGCAAATTATTAGGTTTAGCACATGATTTTACGAATTTTACTGCACTGGTGTAGATTTTCTTAAGATGAAAATAAACAAATCTACCAAATTGTAAAATGCATAATTAAGGTTTTGGCTGGTTTGAAACCACCGATTTTTAGGTCAAACTAATGTAGCAACCTGTGTAGAAAAACATTTTTATTGGGATGGTCATCCGGTCTTGGGATACTAACAGAATTCGACCCTATGACGAAAGTTCTTGACAACTATATCTTTAACTAATATATTATGTAGTAAATGTTCAAACTCACTCGATAATTGACAGTTTGTTCCCGTGTAGCCTCCAAAGCAGGTACAAAGATAAAACGGAGAAAACGATCCGAATTCGGCACACACTCCACCGTTCTGACATGGCGACGAAGAGCACGGGGTACGAGGATCTCTAACAGGTGCTGCAAGAATATATATCAAAATTAACATAAATATACACAAAAATGATCATACTAATTTCGACTTATGCTTAGGTCATATTTAGATAAAGGTTCGGACGATTTTGTAAAATTGGAATTATGATCGAGTTCAAAGAGCTCGAGTCTGTGACAGTCATATTCGCTCATCTCCAGAATATATTCAGACAGTGACGGGCACAATATATGGAAGCCCCTCAATATACTTACACAGAGTATTAATCAAAGTATTTTCTCTATTGTTTTACTATCGATTCCGATAACCAGATAGTGTGTTTCAAAATGATTAGTACTCAACATTGAGATTTTTTACACAAAATCTAGAAATGTTAGCATTACTTCGTTCACTGATATAAAAAGACCAATTCAATAGCTTCAATATAAAAAAATGAAAATTGATGCACGCAATCGGATTTTACACCACTTTAAAGAAATTATGTCTTTTTTTATAAATTCGCCATGGGCAATAAAGCTTATGCCAAGGCGCGATGTCCAAATTGTAAGTGTTAAACATGTGATCAGTCGTTTGCAACAGCCCAAGACTTTTGAGGTAACATTATTTCTTAAACAGCATCAGAGCCATTAATAATCAGGTAACGGGCAGCATTAATGTTATGTATTGTATGTTTGCTAGGCAATTTTTTAAAATAAATTGAGTTCTGTCTAAGTGCATAAAAATATTGCAAATTTTCTATGTCAGAAAGTTATCATTAAATGACACATTAATAGACAATCTAAGCTTCTGAAGAATGCAATAGGCATCACACAGGAGGATCGCGAATAAATATAAATGAATATTTGTTTTTATAGATTAAGCATTTCTGTAAAATTATTAACTCGATTAACTTATTTTGTGAAAGAGACATCTTATTTATATAAAGACAGGCATTATTTAAAACACATTATTTTCTTTTTAATCAATGGTAATTATTTAGTGTAATCATTAAGTTGTTTCTATTTGTCATGAGAAGTCACTGAACACGACTTTTAACATAAGCCTTTGGTAATTTCGTAAATAAAATCATATTTTAACACAAAATAAAAAATAAAAAATAATGCAAATGGAGTTATATATTTCTGTTTTCAATGAAATGGAAAGGCAACAAAATAAAATCGGTGGCAATTTTTCAAAACTGGTGTCTTTACATATTCCTCCCGTACTTGAAAACGAAATGGACAAATGCTCTTATTATTGTTGCAAATGAAAGACATTTTATCAATTAACATAATTCTGAATTTCAAAAAGGAACGGGAAGTATTTTTAAAGATTTATTTATTCTGAGTACTAGTCATTTTGATACACAATGTACTAGTATTTAGTCGTTGTTGAGAGAATTGTGCCAAAACCAGGCCACGGTCACGGAATAGGTTCACTGATACTCTTGAAAGAAGACAGCGTGATGCCAACAGTAATATCACCTAACTCGCAGCCCTTTGTTTTGCTGGAAAGAGCGACAGACAGAGGTCTTGCCGTTTGACGCCAAACGCTTTTGGCAAATTGCTACTTGTCCCGGTGACACCCTGGTCATATAAGCCGCAACCCCGGTATGACATGGGTGAATGCTTGCGATGCCCGGTCGGACACCGGTCGGGCGCCGGTGGTTATGTGACCTTAACTGAAGACATCGTATACAAGCCGCAAGGTTTTAACTCGGAATTAAATTCTTGCGGCATGCTTCCGGAATCTCTACGGCTCACAGACACCGTCCGGACACCGGTCGGTCTGGTTGGACACCGGCCGGTGTCCGATCGGTGTCTGCTGGTATGACGCCGTAAACACATCGTAACCTCGCCGCAAGGTTATGTGACCAGGGTATCCTTTTTACCTACGGTTTCTAAATTGATTAGATCCTGCTTCCCTTTGAGTGGTATTTTAATGTTCATGCAGGGATAATTATATATTTTGTCATAGGTGAATAGATTCATCAGGTTTGTTTGAAATCCATAACTAAAATATTAATTTGACAACACCAGATTTTGTTCTCACGTTAATATTTCGTCTCACAACGTCGGGAGACTTCGTCCGAATGACCATCTGATTCTCTGAGCACGGAAATCGACGGTGAAAAAGTGGATCGATGTCCCGGCAAAGTGGATTAGATAGTCATTCTGACGAAGTCTCTCGACGATGTGAGATGAAATATTACGTGAGAACAAAAAACTGGTTTTGTCAAATAAATATTTCAGTTAAATTTTATCGAAATGTAACCGACACGTGCTAGATACTGTTCGTCATTTCTACCACTCTTAAAATCTTATGAGATATGCCGGTTTGTCGGAATTTTACCCAATTTTTGGTCTAAAAGTTCATTATTTGAACTTTAAATAACTCAGTACGAATAGAATTAATAACAAATCAAGAAGACATAGTGATAACTCAATTTGTCAATAAATCAAGATATGCCGCTTTGCTAGGATGATGACGAAATGCCAAAAAGGCTACGGCGCTACAAAATATCAGTACCTTAGTGTGAAAATAATTCCCCATCATATTGCAAACATTTTATGCCATGAGAAAAAAAATGCAAACGTTCATTCCGGAATTGGGAATTTTACATCATGGTGAAAATTTCGCACCATGAAAATAAGTCAAAAAAGATATGCTGGTTTGTCTGAATTTTACCCAAAGGCGTTATATTTTGGTTAACGTTCATTATTTGAACTTCAAGTAACTCAGTACCAAAAGAAATTAATAACAAATCAAGAAGACATAGTTCGCTCAATTTGTCAAAAAACAAGATATGCCGCTTTGCTAGGATGATGACGAAATGTCAAAATGCTACAGCGCTTCAAAATGCCAGTACCTTAGTGCAAAAATAATTCCCCATCATATTTTGTTGAATCGTAAAACAATTCAAGTATGGCAAACATTTTATACCATGAGAAAAAGAAAATGAAAACGTTCATTCCGGAAATGGAAATTTTACATCATGGTGAAAATTTAGCACCATGAGAAAAGGTCGGAATGAAAATGACCAAGTGTAAAATAAAGGGCTAGATACACTTCGTTATTTTTGTAGTCGTTTTCATTCAGAATTTTTCAAAATGGTGTTAAATTTTTACCGCTATTCCGCCCCATGAGAAAAAGTTGGAATGAAAATAAACTTTTACCGCTATTTTAAATCTTCATTCGGAATGAACATTTTCATTTTATTTTTTTCTCATGGTGTAAAATGTTTGACAAAAAAGTTCAAAATAATTTTTTCGCAATAATTACTCATTTGTAGTATTTTGATAATTCATAATACATTACATTCATTGGGAATTGTTGTTCTCAAATAATACCATAATTAACTTGTTTTATAATTATAATCTGTAAACTGCAATTGATCGACATGTACTGTGGATTTCATTTTGAAGAACATATTTGCTCACCACTTCATATTTCTCAAATGATAAATTTTTCATTTTGAATGTTTGCTACTGTATGAATATTTTATTACTCTAAGTAAAGTTTTAGTGGATTATTTCGATCTATAATATTGTCTAAAAACTCGAGGTCACTACACTCTTAAAAGGAAAGGATCAAATTGATCCCATAAAGTATCAAATATGAGCTTACCCTTTTTGGGATCAATTTTGATCCAAAATTCTCCTCAAAGTTGATCCTTTTCGGATCAAATACACTCCTTTTTGATCCAAAAAGGATCAAATTTGAGGATAAAAGGGTAAGCTCATATTTGATACTTTATGGGATCAAATTTGATCCTTTCTTTTTAAGAGTGTATGCAATCAGTTGTCTGTATTTACAAATGGTAAAAATGACGAATTGAATCTAGGCGGTTAATGTTCCTTTACCACTTTTTGTTCTTTGCATCAGGCCCCCTTACAATTGTTTGTGAACGGTCCCTTATTACTTACTGATATTTGTCTCACACCGGCTTCCAGTGTAGTGCTCGATACAAGAGCAGTAATACTCATCACCAGTAAAGCTAGTCATACAAGTACCCCCATGCATACAGGGAGATGGCAGGCATGGATTTTGTGGACCTAAAATAAATTAATTATCGATTATATATAAAAAAAGATAAGCACTAACATTCATAAATATACCTATACTGTTTTTTCGCCATAGATTGTTGTAACCTCGGATCAACTTCAAGTTCAAATGACATAATGTAAAGAAAAATGACAATATAGCCTGACAATTATCGGTATCTACAATTCAGAGCGCCATCTATAGTTTCCTCATAGACAATTTGCACTGCATCATGGTAAAATGTCGACTCCCCGCGTAATACAAAATTCACACATGAATCAGGCAGATGCACAGTAAAAATAGTTATCTAGATTAATTATAGATCGTTTTACTTTATTATGATTGCATGTACAATACACCGGGACAGTTGTGACGTCATAATTTATGCACAATGGCTTACACGTGCGTTTTTGACCCAAACAAACGGTGAGGCCATTTTTGCCACACGTAAAGTCTATGGAGAAAAAAGACCGACTCCGATTTTATACCATAACTTTCGTCTAAAACAAAAATAAGGGAAAACATGCCGGCCTATTATGCTGAAGGTTGTGATTACAAGCAAGGACGGGACCACTGCCGTTATTTTTGTCTTCCAACCGAGAAAAATCAGTCTGAATTGTATGTTTACATGTGCCTATTGTGTTAATATGTATGATTAGTGGACACGATCATTTGTTTGGGTCCAAAACGCACGTGTAAGCCATTGTGCATAAATTATGACGTCACAACTGTCCCGGCGTATACTGTGATCACCAATTTAATATTAACTATTAGCCAGTAGCTTGATAATTACTAACTTGTTAATTGACTCTCGCATCGCCTTCCTGTATACTGATTGGTGCAGGAGCAGTAATACTCCTGACTGGTAGAGCTAGTCATACACGTGCCTCTGTGCATGCAGGGGGATGACTCACATGGAGATCGTGGAGTTAATGGCTCTGGATTGGAAAAAAATCGACCATAGATATGTAAATTCAGGTAATACAAGACATACTTTGGGACCTGTCACTCGCTGGTTGAAAAATGCGACACAGTCCGTGTGGTTAATTTCAGCCATCATAATCAGCTGATTATTGCAGAAACAAGTATAGCTATCACCTACACTACGGTTAATCCTACTGTTATTATCCTGTCAATCAAAGTTGTTTATCAAATTATGTACATTCTTTTTCCAGACATACTTAAAGGAAGGGGTCACACGCTATTTAGCTTGAAATACGATACTTTTGACGTAGTTGGGCAAATCTATTTTCATAACTTGAACCTCAAAACGATTTTGGAACAACGCAGAGAACGTCTGGAAACATAGCTCAGTCTGTAGAGCGTGAGACAGCTAATGTGTAGATTCAGAGTTCGAGTCCGTGCAGCAGTCCTGCCTGGCATTTTTGTCTTATAAATAACCATGATCAAATGCTTAAATGCCTTGGTTTGTTTAATTTGTTTTGGTATACTTTTTTTCATTTATTGATCATTGAGCCCAGTGTGTAATAAAACTGTTATCGACGATTGCATTGTAAAGGGATATACTTCATTTGTTGAAATTTATTTGTACTTGTTTATATATATGATTTAGCTCTCTTAAAAGAAAGTTGGAATATTTATTTATTTATTCATTTTTTTATTCATTTATTTGTTTATTTATTTGTTTATTTACCTATCTACTTATTTATTTATTTATTCATTCGTTTATTTTTTATCATTTATCTTTTTGTTTATTTGTTTGAGTGTTTAAGCGTTGGAAATCAAACAATAATGGAGAGAATGATATTTAGAATTTATTACAATTAACTATCAAATAATATATATTTGTGATGGCTCACCCCGAAAGGGGGGACTTTGAAGATGATATCAATTTTGATTTTTTCATTTAATCTATTGCAGCATTATGTAAGCTTTAAAATGACACCTTACTTGTTGAATTTGATCAAGGTGGTCAAATAATAGACTTACTAGTAAGTCGATAATATTATCGACTTACTTGGCTCCATTGAACAATGGTTAATTTTGCCAATTTTTTGAAGTCTCATTTTGAACAACTCGCATCATGAAAAATGTGGGAAATGTGCTCTTGCACACCTTAGTGAGTTGCTTAAGCCATAGGCCATGGTAGTCAAGAAGTTTACCAAACATAAACTTGAGAAAATTCATGATCATTTTTATGTAAACAATCACCTAAAATTAACAAATGCATGATCAAAGTACACATTTTGATTTTTTCAATCAACAAACACTCATGTAGATACCTATTTATATTATTAACAACAATACATGAGTGATCCAACAAAAAAGGGATGGCAAATAGCAAAAAGGTCATGTGCTAACTTTAGCACATGAGAATGCATTGGTTGTATAGGAAGAACTGTCAAACCGTAATGGCTGCCGTGGACGTCTAGTCAAATAATATAACAGAAAATCTGCTTGAAATTCTTATTATTTTTTGCTACCTATTTTCACTTGAAAAGTTTTCTGATTCTGATTCTGTTTTATTTCAATATCATATATACATTACAACATATAAAGGTAAAAAACACACACAAATGATATTGCGGACATAATCAA